>JAJIYU010002171.1:0-31585 GCA_030144865.1 Tinospora cordifolia | reverse complement strand
TTTTGTATAGTTTTGAGGTTGATCTTAGGAGACTTAAACAAAAGAAGACCCAACAAGGATGTGGTCTAAAGTGGGCCTCACACAAGGGCACAAGTTTGGAAAAGATCATGACCCAAAAATAAAGGTGCTCGTCACCAGTTACGAATTGGTTGACCGCTTAGTTGAGGTTTTATAGTCTAGAAACTGGTTGGAACTCAAAGAGTTCAACCCTAGTTCAAGGCTTGGTGATGGTCCCGAAAATGGATGGGAGAATGGGGTTGAGGGACATGACCCCTAAGTTGCATGTAAGTTTGGCGAATTTAAGGTCACTTTAGGGTTTTTTTTTTAAGAAAAAAAAAAACTAGAAAATGACAATCATTTATGAAAGCACTTGGTGTATGGGCTTAAACATGTGACACAGGGTGAAACTTGAGGCACAAAACCCAAGTTTTGCACGAGAATGACTCGATACTTTATCAAGTTATAGCTAGTAGTAGTAAAATTCTTAGATTATATACTTAAGAAAGCTAACTAAGAGTGCTAAATGACAGGCTAAATTATTCTCTCCAAGATTCATATAGAATTAAAGAAAAACTTTCACAGAGACATCCATCGAATGGAAATGAAACCCTACCATTTTACCCTTTTTATTAATCCAATGTAGAATGATGAACTTGTTTACTATCGTGCGTGTTAGGAATGTAATTGTGTGGACCTTTATAATGTTTGAAGAAGTGCATATTGTGTGTTTGTGATGCATGTATTTATTCAGTAGCTCAAAAGAATGCTTAAGGTGAATGCCATTGAATGTCCTTCATTGCACTTGAAGTTATCCTTTACTACATCAAAGAGCATTGTCATGTGGAGATTCATTTGCCAGTAATCTTGTGACACTCTCTCTCTCTCTCTCTCTCTCTCTCTCTCTCTCGCACACACACCACACACACATAATTAGGTTACTTTTGTGAACTAGTTAATTGGTAACCTTTGTTGATTTGATATGACACGTCGAGTTTGGTTACATTGTGATAAAATGGTCACTTGGGAATATCCTTCATGCCAAACGGAGATAAAACCAACCAACATATTGATTGAAATGTTTAATTTATGAAAGTGAATATGGGTTTGTTGTCCATTAATTTTCGTCTACAAGTACCAACAACTTTTGATTTGAAGGACTTTTCTTTTATGGTGAAGGCAACTTGGTTGAAACTCTTTAATCATGGTTTTATTGATAGTATTATCGGTGTGCCCCATGGATAAAGACTCAAAATATATATATATATATATATATATATTGTAAAGTTTCATTAGTTAAGAATTTCAAATCAAGGCCATGATCCAGATTTATTGTTAACAATGTTTTTGAGACGTTGGACTAAATTTGCTTTATTTGTCATGTCATTTGATATCATGAATATGAATTAGAAGTTTGCATTATTATCTTATAATTGAACTACTAAGGACGATGATTCATAGACAGTTACAATGATAGACTAAAATATCTGATTTATAAAAAGAAAATAATAACACGATGCCCAAAAATATTGGAAAATAGATGATTTTATTGTTTTAAAATTTAACACTTCATTAAATTTATTCCAAAACAAAGTCATTTCCTTTAAATTGATCATTTTTCAAATAAAAAACTTATTTATATTATTTTAAAAGAAAATAATTTTTTACAAACTGGGTGTTAATATGCTGGGAGCCATGTGATTTAGAACAAATATATATTTTTTAAAAGGAAAAAGAGATGAATAACACAAGAACGGAGATTACAATACTAACAACAACAATAATAACTATTATAATAAGTAAGGGTTAGGGAATGTTGGAAATAGATAAGATAAAGCAGAGGACTAAAGAATTTGTTAGCCCAAGTGCGAAGGAATGCTAGAATAAATTTTCATAGGACTAAGACTAAAATTCTCGTTAAAGTAGCCAATTATGTACGTATTGTATGTGGTAGTACAAATTGCATAATATCATAAATAAGAAAATGATCTACTTCATCCAACTAGTTATGAGTTTCAATCTTAAGCAATCAATTATCCTATTACACACACATATATATGTTATAAACTTATATATAATATCATGAACATTGAATATTCAATAAAAATGTGTATAAAATAGAGAAAAAATTATATATTTACCCATTGTATTTGAATATGATTTTCAAAATTTTTATCATATTTGGATTTTTTTCTTTTAGAAAAAAACATATCACATTCTATACTTTTTATAAAGAAAATAAAAATGATTTGTAGAGAAGGAAATGAAGTTAACGTCAGAGTTGGCTGCAAGGTTTTAAGGAAAAGAGAATTGTTTGAGGGTTTTTTTTTTTTTTTTTTTTTGAATATGAGAGTGTTAGACTCTTTCAGTTCAAGAGCAATTTTTTATATTTAGAAAATTTGTTGTAAAATTTTTTGTATTTTGTTCTTTTGTTTTAGAAATTATTAATTTTCTTTTTTGAATATCACCCATCTCTACTATATTTTTAGCAAATTAGATGTCAGATTATTCTTATCAAACACTATAAAGATTCAAAATTGTTCATAAATCATGAATTATTTTATATTTATTTATGATATTTCTTTCTATGGCTTATTTTGTGAAATTTATTTGCATCAAATACAATAATCAAGGGCGTTAACGAATGAATATTAAAAAAAAAGCACATAATTTAAGAGTTTTTTTAATATCATAAAAAATAAATTATATTTAAAATATTTAATTTATTAATATTATATCACATCTATTTACTTTTTTTTTTTTTAAAAAACAGACATATTCAGTATAAATTGAGTTTACACTCGCGTGTTTTCTATAAATAGATTTAAAAAAAAATTAAAAATATCACCTGTGCGTCTATTCTACAAGGGCATTTAAAAAAAAAAAATATCACCTCTGCGTACTATAAGTGGATTTAAAAAAAATAAAAATATCACCTATGCGCACGATGTAATATAATATAGGTGAATATGATATTTTAAAATAAATTATTTTTTTGTAATGTTAAAAAAAAATCCCCTCAATTTAGCTTTAACGATAGCCCTCTTGCAACTGCCCGGGAGTGCATCGCAGTTCTATTTTCCCCGTTCGGCGTCGCAGGAGCCGGGAAAAACGAAGAAGAAGAATGAAGTAGAAGAACAGTTGTAGAGAAGTCCTCCATTGTTAGCTACTTCAGTCTCAGCACTTCTCTGTTTCAGTGCACCGAGCAGAGGAAATTCATGCCGGTCAATGGAAAAGAGGGGATTCGAAGAGTTGGAACCGATATTTGGGGAAGCAAATGCGTACAGTGAGAGCAGTTTACTGTTTGGTTCTCATCCATTTCTGTTCCATGTTCATGCCTTGGATACATATCGCATTAGAATCCATGTTACCGATTTTCACTCTTACACTTGGGAGGCTGTTCGATCTGTTCAACAGCTTGACGACCTGGTCAGTTCCTTCTCTTGAATTATTTGGTTATCCGCACTTTTCTACTAATTGAAATACTGTTGAACGATAAGATGAGTATGGGACAGAACAGATGATAGAAACATTGAAAACCTGAGAACTCGTTTTCATGTTGAAGAACTGGCAGATTTGATATTACATTAGTTGAATAGTGTTGTTCAGGAGTGTTTTGCCCGTGGGACTTAGACCAAATTATTGTTGATTAACTTTGCTATTACCTCTACTGTAGCTGAGGCAACTGAAGAATGTGTTGCGTTGTTTTGTTTTTAATAATATATTAACCTTTTAGTTTAAAAAAAGATCAAAGTAATGAATAAGGAATGTTGGAAGGTTGGGAAAAATGCTTTACCTCAAGTGCAACTATTTGCACTAAAATAGAATTTCAGTACTTTATTTAATTTTTGTTATTATTACTTTTGGGAATTTCAGTTGGTCGATTCACTGGCTCGTGTGGGGAATTTTGAGGCTTGGTCTCTCTGGTTCATTGGTTGTCATTTGTATTAGCATTACTCTTTTAAAAGTAGATGATTCAAGAGACTGAAATGGTGAATGTTCTATTTCGCCTGATATAAAAATTGGTCATTCATCTTCCATTTTGGTTGGAATGATTAAGGAAGTTCAAATTATCAGACTGTGGTCATGGTATTTCAAAACTTATGTTGCTTTGTTCGTTTACTTGTAAGTTGTCGTTATCTTTCTTTGTTCAGAATATTCAGTGACTTGCCTTCTATGATCTTTAAAGATTTTTCCTTTTTGCTTTAAAAGCTTTGGTTATTGTAAAAGAATAAAGTGTTTCATAGTATTGGGGGAACTCTGTGGTGTAAGCTTGAAGATGGTCAATTTTGTGAACAATTTTTATATAGGGCTTACTTTATTTTGACAGAGAGATAATATTGGCATTGGTGGTTCATGGTCTGAGTTCCTTGAGTATTTCTTATCATCCTTGAAAGCTGATAATGTAAAGCTTGTTATGGGGCAGAAAGCATCCACAGAATTGGTTGATGATCAAAGTGGTTGATCTCTTTCACTTTTTTTCTCTTTTATTCAATGCATTTATATTCTCAGAATATATGAGTTATCTCAAATGAGGAGGAACATAAATGTCGATATTAAAAATTTCCTTATTCTTAGTTGTTTTATACATGTTGTGTAATATCCAAATGTAAGGTTATACATATTATTTCCTCTTTCTTATGTCATATCAACGAACATTTGTGCAACTTGGCGCTCCTTATATTGTGGCCGCGAGGGTTAGGGTTTTGGAATTAGTGAGGGCATAGGAGTCAACATTGTGAATCATTTTGGGCTTAGTGAATTAATTTGGATTTGGACTGGTGAATTGCTGGGTTTATGACTCATGTGTGAATCATATATTTGTATGTATTAAATGTATACAAGCTTATTCAAACGTCTTTCAAGAGGTTTGGACAGAAATTCAAATTAGGGGCTAGGAAGGCTATAAGTTCATGACTAAACTTAAGGGTTGAAGGAGAGAATAACAAACTAGAGTAAAGGGCAGAAGCTTCAAGATGCAACCAGAAAAGAGATGTTGACAAAAGATTTGGTGTGTTTGGAAATATGCTAGAACAAGGAGAGAGTGGGCAGGAAAACCTGGATAATGATTCAACTAGTGAAATTCACTACCTCAATTCTGATTCCGGTGGATTTACTTGTAATTTATAGCTATAACAATTTATGAATCCGATTCTAATCATTTAGGGGTGATTCTTGAAATTTATGATTTAGCGGTTTGAGTCACGATTTTGACTACTATGATGGTTTTAAAGTTTAATGCTAGTGGATCTGTTGTAGTGCGTATTCTTTGATATATTTGGGTATATGGAGTCTATGTTATATTTATTGACATAAGAAAGTTGTAGAATTGCTTTTATGACCCAAGTATCATAACCAAAAGAAAATTCATGCTAATGTGCTCTAGAACTACATTGTCAGTGGTGTTTCTTTTTCTTTTTTCCACTTGTATTGGGGTTTATTTTACTGATTGTCACTGAACTTTATAGTTGTAATAGAGTTGGTCACAAAACTCGACTTTGTAACAAAAAGATATCATAGCCTTGCGTCAGACTGCCAGCACGATGAAAATGCTTACATGGCACACATGTCACACCCATGACATTCACTCTCTCACCTATGTGGCGCACATGTCGCTATATCAACACAAAATTATCACTAGTTTTGCTGATGTGGCAACTCTACTTACCGAAATCACTATGTTAGCACCATTTGCTTTACTTTTCTGCTCTAATGGCTTCCCTTATTCTTCTTCTTTCCTTCCTTCGTCAATCTTTAAAACATTGCCCTTACACTAAGTGAAGCAGTCCTATCTCCAAAGCCCTCCAAAACTTACATCTTTCGAATTGACGAGCACTCCAAATCCTCTATCTTCCCATCTCAACAGTGGTCGTGGAAATCAGTTGTGATTGTTGGAAAACTACGCTGGTCGGACCTTGCAGAAGAGCATATGACATGTATTTGGATTTTTCTTTCTTTAGGTTTTCAAATAGTTTTTGCTAGATTCTTAATTTTTTGTGATTCTTTTTATCCATCTTTGTAATTTATAGTTTTTTTTTTTCAAAAGGAAATCTCTAATGCAGAGATTCTTGATTCTTTTTGTTTTTTCTTTTGGTCAGGTTGATTTAAAGTAAGTTGTTCCACTTGTTGAAAGTAAAATTGGTTGATCTTGAATATTCTTAGATCACGAAGAAACGAAGATTTGATCTGGTAAGATGGCGGAAGGGCACAAATGCCGAGCTCTAGAAAACAATCACCTTTGTGTTAACAATTGTGGATGTTTTCGCAGTCCAACAATGTTAAACCTATGTTCTAAATGCTACCGAGATTTCTGCCTTAAACAAAAACATGCCTCTTCAACAAAAATCGTTGTTGAGAAATACATTGCTAAATCCTCCTCTTCTACCAATGCAGCAACTCCTTTCTCTCCGGCCATGGTCCTATCATAAATCACAGAGGACCAGAGACACACTCCAGTCATTCTCTTTGCATCCAATGTTGCATTGGCGAATACTCCATCGTTGGCAGTCACAAACTAGCCAAATTGGTGCTTTACGTGCCAAAAACGTCTTTGACTCACTAGATTTTGATGCCTATGCAGTGTGACATTTTGTCTAAATGGATCACATCAGCACCCGGAGCAACACGACTGCATGTTCAATTTCAAGCTGGTAGGCCAAGCGGCAATCGACAAGGCCAGTCCCAGTTTGTTGAAAGATGTAGGTTTTGAGGGCTTTTGAGATGGTATTGCTTGGGTTAGCATAAGAGTTATGGTTTAAGGATTGAAGAAGTTGAGGAAAAGGAGAAGAAAAAAGGAAGCCCTTAGAGCAGAGAAGTGAAGCAAATGGTGTTGACGTGGTGATTTTTGTAAGTGGAGTTGCCACGCTAGCAAAAGGGTGATGATCATGTGTTGATGTGGCTGCATGTATGCCATGTAGGAGAGGGAGTGGATGCCATGGGTGTGACATGTGTACCACGCAAGCATTTTTTTTTGTGTTGGCGGTTCAACTCGTGGCAATGTGGCTGTGGGTGAAACATTTCTAAAAGTTTAGTGATTTTTTTTTTTTTTTTGTTTTTGTTATGAAGTTGAGTTTTGTGGCTAAATCGATCAAAACTATAAAGTTCAGTAACATAATTTGAAATTAATCCTTTATATTGCCTTGTAGCTATATTTTTGGATATGCATTTTGGATAGTTTTTGCATTCCTCAGAAAGCTAGTTGTTTATTTAGAAAAAAGGAAAACACATAATTGAACAAAATAATTGGGCCCCACCCTTTGGAAATCATTGTATTTTATCCATTGATCTGAGGAAGTTCAAAGATCAAGGATGAATTTGTGTCAAGATTGATTTTTAAGTGTAGCTTGATATATATGTGAAACTTTTTAATTATTATTTAAAGTTTTTGGTATCATAATTAGAATTTGTTTAAAAGTGAAGAAACTGAATAAATGGATTAACGACTACTTCACCACTGCCAATTACTCTATCATAATAAATGGAAGGTAGGAGAAAAATAGGAGCCTCCAGAGGACTTTAGCAAGGAGGTCTACTATCCCCATTTTTATACATAATTGTGGCTAATACGCTACACTATATATTGTAGTAGGCTTGGGACAAAGGTCTTCAAGGCTTTAATGTGGGGAAGAGCAAGTTGCATCTTATGCACATTCTATATGTGGATGACCGTGTCTTCTTTGTTAATAATGATGAGCATAGTCATCAAATGCCACTTAGTGTACTTAGAAGTGTCAACATGATTTTGGGGCTAAACATCAATTTTAACAAAAAAATTGGGAGGCCAGTTGCACTTGATAGCAGACCATGGGGTGATCATGGTCTATTAAACACCTCGGTCTCCCACCAGGAGAAAATCGAAGACAACTTTCCTTTTGGGATCCTATCATTCAAACCAGTAAAGAGAATTGAGAGCTGGAAAGGAAGCTAACTATTAAGGGGAGGTAGGGTGCTGTTCAGTGCCGGCCCCGAGTAGGGGCGCACAGGGCGATTGCCCTGGGCCCCCTACTTTGAGGGGCCCACCGGTCCACATATATTTATATATATATGTAATTAAAAAAATTAAAAATTTACCCTATATTTATATATACAAATGAAAGAATATGATAATTAAAAAATGTTAAACATTAACTTATTTATTTATTTATTAATAATTTATAAAATAATAATTTTTTTAGAGCCCCAAGTTAGCATTTCGCTCTAGGCCCCCAAAAACTTAGGACCGGCCCTGGTGCTGTTAATCAAATATGTTTTGCAGGCCCTCCCAACATATTATAGGTCAGTTTCTTAGATCCCCTCTATAGTTGTAGAAAAAGTGGAGAAACAAATGAGAAACTTCTTATGGAAGGCTGAAAACAAAGAGAAGGCTACATTCCTTGTTAGCTGGAAACAAGTTGCTTGTTAGCTTCAACAAGGTGGGTTTGGCTAGGTAACGCCAGAGCTAGGAATATAGCGTTGGCAACTAACGGGCTATGGAGATTCTCCAATTGCAGCTTCTCCTTACAGGAAGGAGTGATAACCAACATCCATGACGTTGCCACTAATGGCATGATGGTAGGGCTTAACAAAAAAGCCACTGGCCGGTCACTTTGGAAATTCTTTCACTTCATATATCCCCTTTTTGTAATAAGTTTGATGGGAATTAGGCAATGGAGATTGGAGAAGACATTTGATGTGGAACTTCCCCTTTAAGTGAGACTGTATAGATTGACTGATTTCAAGGACATCACAGTTCATAGACTCACCGTTAGGGGCAACAATAAAACAAGAAGCACTATTGCCTGGAACTTCAATTTTAGAAGACACCTAGCTGACAAAGAAGCACAAGAGATGATGCGTCTTCTTCAACAAGAGGAGGCAGATCAGTGGCTGTAGATTATAGAATCAACTAGAACCTACTCTTCCAAATCATTATTCTCTTCCTTAACCTTCATTCTAGATGTTCAGCTTAATTCGTAGCCGTCCTTCATCTGGTCAAACCTAAGTGCTGGCAAAAGCTAAAAAACTGGGTTGGCTGATAAGTCTATGGCACCTAAACTCTGCAAGAGTGATGCAGAAGAAATTTACTAATCAGTGTCTTTCTCCTTCTTGGTGCATCTTATCTAGGAAGGCAAATGAAGAAGTCAACAACATTTTTGGGAGCTGTGAGCTGAATATTGACGATGGAAGGGAAAGCTCCACGATCTTGAAGCACCATTAGTGGAAGCACTCTTCTCAGTTCTAGCAAAAGTTCCGAGCTCCATTAGGAAATGCTGGGTCACATCCTTCTTGCAACCTGGTAGGAGATTTGGGAAACTAGGAACAGGTGCATCTCTTACAATGCTCTGGCCAATCTGGACACAGTTTGGAATAAAGCAGTTTGTCTTTTCACCACATTGGTTTCTTCTTGTAAATTTGGATTAGGATAAAACTATGGGGACTGGATTAGGAACTAGAACAACATTCTACAAACTTTGTAATAGTCTTATGCTTTTTTGGATACCTCATCTAGTTTTTTGTTCTCCTTTTCAGTAAAATAATTAATATTGTTTCTTTTCAAAAAAAAAAAAAAAGAATAAATATGTTTGGTTGTGAAACTAAAAGGTTGAAAATGACATTTGGCTTGGCTTTGTTAATTTATTAATGTATTAGAAAATTGTTTTGTTTTACATCAAAATTGGGTTATTGAGGCTCTTCAAGAGAATTTAATTTATTGATTGTTCTCTTGTATCGGCTATATGTCCATACGAGAGAACTATGTTGTTTCTAACTCAATGGATTTTCATCTTTTTATAATCCATTTTTTAGTACCCGCACCTTAATTGGGAGAGCTCTTGTGCTCTTTAAAGTCAAATTATTGGGATGGAGTGTAGGCTGTAGTGAGTTGAATATCTTGGATATGCTATAAAGATGTCTTCCAGGTCAGCGTGTTTCCTCTAGCTAGCCAAAGACAGAGACAAGCCTGGCTTATCCTTATCCATTGCAAGTTTATAAATAGAGTTTGGGAAATTGAAGGAACTATTTTTCTTGACTTCAATTTCTAGTGGTGCGGTCCCTATTTAAACTATCAAAGAAGGTAGCAAAAATAATGGAGAGGCGACTGAGGAATTTTCTGTGGAAACAAGAAGATAAAGAAAAGGGCCAAAATATAGTAAATTGGAAGCAAGTGTGCAAGACTATGCAAAACGGGGGTCTTGGCATTGGAGGAATGCTGAAGAAAAACGTGGCCTTGAGAGGTAGATGGTTATGGCGAATGATAGACAGGCCGGAGTCCCTTTGGGCAAAAATAATTTGAAGCATACATGGTTCAAGAGCATATGGAAGAGAAGCAGGGGTGAATAGGAAATGCAGTTACAAAGCTGCATGGAAGGACATTGCTCGGATTTATGATCAGATACGACCACATATAACATGGAAAGTAGGAAGAGGAGATGCAGTGGACTTCTGGGGAAACATGTGGTGTGGAAAGGAAGAACTGAAGAAGAAATTCCCCAACATCTACAATTTGTCCACAAAAAAGGAAGATCCTGTCTATGAATTTCAAGTAGAATACAATGAAGGAAGTGGTATGCAAAGGGGATGAAACTTTCACTTGTACAGAGAGGTGGGAGAAGAGAACATGGAGGAACTCAGTGGTCTTCTCAACACCCCGTACAGTTTCCCCCTACAAGATATAGGGGAATGAGACCGTCCAATCTGGCAGGATGGTACTAATACCAAATTTTCAGTAAGGTCATTCATGGACAAGATCATAGCTGCAACACATAGTCAGAAGCCGATTCCAACAAAATTCATATGGAAGACAAAGGCTCCTCTAAAAGCAAGAATGCTAGCCTAGATTATAAGTCTAAACAAGCTGAAAACAATGGAAAATATTCAAAGAAGCCTCCCCAATTATGTCCTTAGCCCATCTATATGTATGATGTGCAGGAACGAGGCGGACAACACGAAGCATATATTGGGATCATGCAGGGTGATAAAGGAGATCTGGAGGCTATGGAACTAGTAGTTTCAAAGCATAGTTCCTCCATAGGACGAGGCATGGTTTCAGATTCCAGCCAATGAAGGAACAAGGTAGCTCAGACAATATTGGAAGGTGGTTTTGTTAGCGGTTTGGTATGCAGATTGGGAAGAAAGGAACATAAGATTATTTTTGGGACAGTCTAATTCGGAACGCATGATATGGGAAAGATCTTATGTTTTGTTCGCAACATGGATATCTTGTACTAAACTTGGGAAGGGATACACTTTGGGGGACTGGATATATAAAGGGGGAACAATTCTTCGATCCATTAACATGTAATTAGTCCGGATACCTCATCCGGCATTTTGTACTAGTTAATTATAATTAATAAATAGTTTCCAGTTTCAAAAAATTTCAAGTGGTGCGGACTTAGGGCATGTTCTCTTTCTTTCTAAAGTACTTTTCTCCAACCAAGCAAAAGACTTAATGAGAGTAGTTATTTTCATATTTATTTGGGCATCTGGAGAGGGAGGAATATTAGGATCTTTGAGGACAATGGGAGGGAGAGGACTTAATTTGGTAGTCTTATTGCATGGTATACTGGCCTAACATTTTAAAGGGTCATAATATCAATGATGGGTAAGAGGTTTTGACGAGGATTAACTTGATGTAAATTTCATTCTGCAGAAGCAAAGAATGAAAATTTCAAGCAGGCAAAAGATTGATTTTCTTTGAGAAGGAACCCCATAGGAAAATGAACTATCTTTCTTCATGGCTAATGAACTCATTTATATGAAATGGGTACCTGGGTAGCCAAAATGGGTTAAAAGTAATGAAACTTGGGGCTCAAAAATACACAAAAATAGTGGGCATGTTAGATACGTTATCCATCATGTGCAGCATCCTTGACAAGAGCTCATCCTTGAAAACTTTTTTTTTGAAAGGAAACATAGATGTATTAAGTAGAGAAAGGTGGACGAGAAGTCCAATGCACCAAAGGTATGACATCAGGGAGAGCAAAATGGAGGACCTTGAAATTTGATTTCTAATGTGCTTCATAAACATTAAGATCAAGCTTATTGAATGTCATGTCTGATAATCAATGAGTTCTCAAAGAGTGATTTTTACCAGGTAGCAAGGAATCATGGTGAGTGGAGAAAGAAGAAATATCTTAAATATCCTCAACACAATTAGGAGTAGAAACTAGAAACGACTCTAAAGATAGCATCATTGTAGAGAGTTATAAGATGAATAACCCATAAAAGGAGAAAGGGGGGCAACATTAAAAGTCTGAGTAATGTGCCACTTGGAAGTTGGAAATAATGCCAATTTTATGATAAGCAACAGTTTGCAAAAGGGTATGAATATATATATGTATTTATGTATCTCAGCTCATGAGGTCCTTTTGTTAGTAAACCATCACCAAGTCTCAACCATGAATGCAACTATATATATAACTGAAACTGAAAAACTAAAAAATACTCTCTCAAAGAGTGTTCTTAAGGGTTTTTCCCCCCTCATCCAAGGACACATTCGCGATATGTGCTCTTGAATATTAATTCTGAGAATTTTCTTTTATAAAAGCCTTTGAGAGGGCATTGTTTGTTAATTTGATGTGGCTTTCGCATCAAGTTAATCGGAGTTGTTTTTTATTCACAAACAATTGCATACTGCAGTACAATAGAAAATATCCAAAGATATTAAGGGCATGATATCCTTGTTCCTCAAACTTTTGTCAAATTTATCGATGTCTTAATCACTGCACCAATCGATGTGAGCTGAAGAAGAAAAGGCAAAAACTAAATTAATTTGCAATATTTCCCCTAAAACATATCTAGAATGCTTCAAGTTTCAATTGTGAATTTGTAAAAATTAAATGTCTACATATTTTAATGCTAGATGCTTGTTAAGCTCACAATTATGTGAGATTGATCAATAAAATGAATAAAAAACTGAAAAAATAGTCACTAGAGGAAGAAAGAACTATATTGGAAAAGCATGATGTGTATTTGAAACAAAAGGAACATGTCAACTTTTGAACCTCTTATATAAATTTCAAATAAAATTCGTAAACTAATTTGTTAGCCATGCAACATCCTTCAAGCGTTACTAAGATCAGATCTCTTATTTATATATTTTTTATCTTTTATTTAATCAAGGGTATCTAGGCTTCACTCAGCTAATTCCTTCCCTTGGTTGTTTGAGTAGGAGATGCACTAGGATAATTCTTATTTCATATCATTATATTTTGTTATTTAGCAAGTTCTAAATGTATACTCATGCTTCTTTCAGATATTTTTCCAGTACCTAAATTAATCTTTCTAATGCTTCGATTGTCAAGGTAATGCCTAAGCAATGCACCTTGTTTAAGTGAGGTGTTGCGTAGTCATTTATTGGGGGTCCTATTAAGAATTAAATAAACCTCATACAGGAACATAATATTTTAGCATATAATATTAAGCATTTTGAATTGTAAAACTTAGACAACTTACAAATATCTCAAAGGAGGTTCCTTAAGCTTTATGGACTTCCTGAAAAACCTTACGGAATAGCCATTATTACTATCATGAAGGATGTCTTCTCTATTTGCTAGTTAGATATTATGCATGGAGAAGTTGAGATTGGATCCCCACGGAAATTAACTATAGTAATAGAAACATTAATTAAGTTGTCCATTTTTTATGATGAACTTAAATATTTAGCAGCGTAAGTCATTGCCATCTGTAATGTTTTTTTTTGGGTGCACTAGTATCCTAGCTCATAATTCTGAGGAAAGTTTCTACTAGATGTAGTTTATAACTCTTGTATTTCAGGTGAAACATTTGCAAGGTTGGTAGCTCACAAGTCTAAGGGAATGCCTCTCATCTCCATCTCTCTTCAAAGGCTGATGAACGAATCTGCCAATGATGCTATGTCAAATTTATCTTTGGAGCTTTTCAAAGCATTCAAAGGCAGGAGTAATACTGCCGAAGGTGTCAATCTTCCTTGTAAAGGATGTCCATTTATTTAATTTAATCTTCTTTTTGTCTTCTCTGTTCCAAACCAACAAGAGCATTTTCTAAAGCAGTATGTAGGTAGGTCAGGCTGTTTGAAATTATTATTGTCGATCTTCTTTATGCATGAAATTCCTGCGGGTAGTTGGTGGCAAGCTTCAGAATAGTGTGAGCATGATTTATGCGGTTTTCCTTAACAAGGTGATTCTAAGCCTTCATTTTCTTTAAATATACATAAAATAATTCAAAGGAATCTAGGTGATAAATATCAAAGCAAAAGAAGAAGCATTTAAAGTAAGCAAAAATATAAACTAGAATTATATATGTGTGGATAAATTGTTTAAGTTCTCTTAATATATTTTTTTTTCGAATATGATAGAAAGATTTCATTAATAAGAGAGGGACGAGATATCCCTTTACAAAAGGTTTAGCCTGAACAATTGCAGTCTGAACGGAGCTTACATACATAGTTTCTGAAATACTTAGAAGGAAACTTAACCTGGACTTTATACAAAGACACACTACTACGTTGTTACGTATATAATGTTTTGCCAGTTACTTAACCATTCCCCAAAAGAGAAACCCTTCCTAGGTTACTAGCTGCAACCCAAGTAGCAAAATGGGTCTTAAATCTTTGCTGGATTTGTTATTCTGATTTCTCTTTAGCTTTAAATATTCTTTCATTGTGCTCCTACCAGATTGAGTACAAAATTGCAAAGAGGGCACACTTCCAATAGTTGGAGATGAACCTACCGCTGATATCTTCTGAAACAAAAAGAAGGTTTGCTTCATGTGGGGCTTTGAACTTTGTGCGCTTCGTCTGCCATGTTTCCCATATCTTCCTTATGGTTGCACAGCCATCGAGCATGTGCCTGTTGTCTTCATTGGCCGACCTCCATAGATGGCACCGTGATGGAGATAAACACATATTAGGGAACTTCTTTTGCATTCTATAAGCACAATTCAATTTATCTAGACATGTCAGCTATCCCAGGATCTTTGCTTTAATGGGGATTTTCACAAACCAAATAAAGTTGGCTTTATCCCATTGCTCTGCTCCTGTCTTCCTTCAATAGTCTCCATTTGTCCCTTAAAAGAATTGATTGAAAATATTCTGGAGTTATCTGCTATCCACACCTTCTTATCCCCCCTATTCTGCAGGCTCCCTCCTTCAATTATTTAATTATATTAGTTGTTATTAATATTATTAAGAACTAAATACACATGTAAGATTTTTCAATTTCAAGTTTAAAATATTAAAACACAAATTAATGAAAATCTAACAAATACATTGTAAAAATATAGATGTTTCCACTTCTCACCATTTTCTAGGTATTGCATATTTTTTTAAAAAAATCTAGTTCTTTAAAAGATTTTATATCTTTAAAGGTGTATTGTAATCTGGGAGCCTCTTTCACAATGACCTCAACCTTATCTGAATTAATGCTTTTATATATCTCAAACCAATGAAAATTAGTTCTTAAATACAAAAATACCTGGTTATAATAATCTAAAAACCATCCTTTTCAAAAAAAATAATAATCTAAAAACCATAAATGTAACAAAAGATATATTTGCGTTTGTAATGATTTTGGCATGAAACATTGGGCAGGAGCCTCACACGCTTGGAGGCTTTAGCCTTGAGGTCTAGGCCTCTCTGTTGTGAGTTGCATCATATGTGACCAAGGCTTCAAGGGAAATTTTAGGCACCTCGTCTTGAGGCGCACCCCAAGGCATACACCTCAAGATTTTTTTCAAAGCAATAGTTGGTGGCTATTACAAACAAAGGGATTTCATGTCAGCAATTAGCACTTAGTCTTTTTACCTTTGAGTTGATCTTTATGATTATTGGTACCAAGATATGAACGAGGTTTTTCACTTCTTTTGCCTAGTGCTTGTTTTTTGGTCTGAGAATTTATTAACTTTCTATGTCATTGGAAATAATGAAAAGGGTGTTTCCTGAAAGTTTGGATGTTCATAATTATTTCTAGTTTAATTTTTTTCATCTTTAAATGTTTGGTTCCATTTTAATTGTGTCGTCAAATCTCCTTACGTACCTATGATTTTTGCTTTGATTTGGTAATGCCTGTAATGAAGCTACTAGGTATGGTATAGGGCATAACAATGAAGTTAATTGCATATATATATGTAGATTTTAAATGATATTTTATTTACATTATAAAGTTTTACCTATTTTAAAGTTTTAAAACTTAATACAACTTGTATGCATATTAAGTTTCCAAAATCTTCCAAAAAGGTTGGTAATTATAGTCTTAATGAGTATTGATCTTGATTTGTGTATCTAAGGCGTCATTTCACTTCATGATTCAAATAGAGTTTTCGCATCCTAACGTTAAACAAAAGCAAAAATAAAAAAACTTGTTGGGTCAGAAGATTTCAGAAATAGTTCTTCAATTTTTGTTGCAAGTTGATGAGACAAACTTTTTAAAGAAAATGATAAAAAGTTGTTTTTAAGTTTTTTATTTTTGGGGTTTAGGGGAAGGGTTCAAGGGATTTGACAATGGGAGGGACAATTCCACCTCACATATTACAATAGCTGAATTGCTGATGATTGTGTATTCTTCATTAAAAAAGAGGAGAAGAGCTGCTAAATTTTGATGAATGTCTTTCAAGCCTTTACCCACATATCCGGTCTCAGCATTAATTTCAAAAAAAGCCATCTAGGGGGTATAAATATTCAAAACGAAGAGTTAGAAAGGCTTGCAAGGATGGTACATGTGCGGGTGGGCAAATGGCCGATGAATTATCTGGGTCTTCCCCTTGGAGGAAACCCAAAGAAGGTTGCTTTTTGGGAAGCAGTTATTCGAAAAATTAAGCAAAGAATAGGGTAGTGGAAACGTATTTACCTCTTAAGAGGAGGAAGGTTTCTGCTTATAAAATTAATCCTAAAGGCCCTCCCCACCTATTGTATGTCTATTTTTAAAATGCCCATTCCCCTTGGAGTTTTACATACTCAGTCTATCCTTCATTTCTTCCAAACATACGGTGGAAATTATTTTTCCAGCCATCGTCTATGCAATATGGGAAACTAGGAACACATGCATTTTTCAAAATATAGCTGTCAATGTAGAGTTAGTTTAGGGTCGAGTCGTTTGCCTTTTTGCCACTTGGGTTTCAGCTTGTAAATTCAGTCCTAATACACCTATGTGGAATGGTTAAAAAACTGGAGTAACATACTCCATAGAATGTGACAGTTTTGCTTTGTAGCGTTGCTGGATGCCTCATCCAGCTTTTGTATTCTGCTGGTTCTTCACTGAATTCTCGTTTCTTTTCAAAAAAAAGTTTTTTATTATTTGGATTTTATTCTTGTCTTCGGATTGCAAACCAAACGTAATCTTAGCCTCTTAGAGCATGCTACAAATTCCTTGAGATGTCTACAAAATTGCAAACTTGCTTTCCCTCTCAAGTTGAAAATTCTATGAGAGTGGTTTGCTTGGGGTGGCATTAAAACTGACAACTCTTCCTTTCTAAGTCTAGCTTGTGATCACAATTTGTGATTATGAACTTTTATTAAGATTCACGAGGGATTGTAAAGAGCTTGGATTCATGGTAAGGATCTGAAAAGTTTTTCCCCTTGAGTTGAATTGTGAATGATAAGATTTATAGTTTAGAATAAGGTTGTCACCAATTTGCCTCTCCTCAAGTTAAAAACTTGATGCACACAGGACCTGTGGGAGCTGGAGAATTGATTTGCTGTGAATGTTTTTTTTTTGTGCCCTTGTAGAATGATCTCCTTGAGCCAATAGATTTCTGTGCAATTTGACAAATTTTGTTCTCTATAGTTTTCAAATGTTCTGTCACTTTTGTCTTTGATATTTGCTTCCAGTTATTTCCACATGTCCTATTACAATTATTTGTTATGATTCTATTATGGGAGGATTATGCTTTGTAGTTCAGTCAATCTTGTTCAAGGATCTTATTAGGTTGTAGTAACAGTGGCTCACAGGATTGTGTTTTCTACCCTTCTATCTCAAGAAAAATAGTGTTTCTGGTTCTTTAATACTTTTCGTCTCTACATAACTTTTGCTTCAATCATGCTAAATATTTCTCTGAAAATATATCTGTTTTGTCATGTGGACTATCTTTATTCAATATTGTTTTTTCTTAAATGAGTAAGCAAACCAAGGGATTTTTTTCTTTAGAATGTGGATTGTGTTCTTATATCCTTTCATACTTGTGTGTGGGCAGGGGAAGAGAGTTGCAATCAATTGATGGAGAATTCATCTGCCGAGGAGGTACATTATTAAATTTTCTATGGTACGATACGTATACTTGAACCATTTTATTTCCTCTAGGACTAATGGGAACATCAATGATTATGGAATATTTCCAGTACTTGATGAGCACTCAAATAACAAAGAATTGTTCACAAAAAATTGAAAATTATTGTTAATAGCAGACAAAGCTATTAAATGGATAATGCGTGTGATATGATTTTGAAACTTTTTCTTGATTTTATTTTCTTTTCATAAAAATTGCAACTTTTAACAGAAAATTTGACGTGTGTTGTTATATCTCCACATTGGTTATCGACTTGCTATTATCCGATAAATCATTTGTGTTTTCCACACAGGAAATGCTTATTGTTTTTCTTCCTCACTTGTGGTAGAAGTTGTTAAGCCACATGTACTTGGAAAAGAAACTAGTGGATTTGCGCACATTGTTTTTGTGAGAAAAAATCTTGCTTCCCTCGCTGAAAAATTTCACTTCAACTTTGTTGATTAGATATTGAATCTATCTGCTACCATATCAGACTCATCTTTATTGGATGCTTGAGTAAGAAGTGTATGCTTGTTGCCAAAGAAGACAAATTCTAGATCACTGGTCTGTTAGACTATCATTCCATTAGCCTCACTCAAGCTTTTCTAAGATAATTGCCAAAGTTTTGATGCTGTGCCTTAAAAAGAGTATTCTTCATCACATTGTAGGAAAAAATCGTGTGGATTTTGTTAGGGTAAGATTTTTGATGCAGTTTTCTTAGCTAATGATATGGTGAAGGACTATAGTTGCGCATGTGAACAAGGTATACTTCTTAAAATAGACTTATTTAAACTTTAGAGATCATGATATATTTTTTTTGTTTTTTTAAATTTATTTTGACTTTTGATGATCATGTGATTAGAGAAGAAGCTTTTGTGGAGAAATGGTATTGTGGGTCTTGCATGTCTGAAATGTCTTCAAATGTTAGTACATTTTCCGTAATAGTTGAAGGTAAAATCACAAGCCAAAGCGGTTTGAGACTAGGCTACCCCCTGTCACCATTCCTTTTTTCTCTACTTTGAGATGTGTTGGACAGACAGTATGATGGATTAGGCTATAATGGCTCAAATGGCGTGGGGCTTTTCAATGGGAGAAGATAGCACAAAGATTTCTTATCTATAGTTTGTGTATGACACAATCTGCATTCTCAACTATGATGAATCCAACCTATTTGTTATTGACTAAATTGAAGAGCTTTTGTCCACTATGCCTTTCCAACTAGAATATGGAGCAGTCACATGGTGAACTAGAATATGGTCAATAGAGGGTTTGAACAAGGAGGCTTAGCAATGGGCTACATAATTAAGAGGAATATCACTCAGCTTGACTCCACTATGCCTTTCCCAACTACGTGAATATGCTTTCTCCAATTTGCTTTGTTGAACCAAGTTGGAATTCAAATTTCAAGAAGTTGAATCTTTCAGTTTACTGCTTCCTCTATTGTTGCCATCTAATGTTAATACGTCACTTTTCCTAAATTATGCATCTAAATCCAATGTGTCAGAACCATATTAGTCAGTTTTCTCTCATTTAATTTTCAATTGGTGCTAGTCTTGGCATTTTCCAACTATGCTTGTCTCTAATTTTGTTTTATTTTATTTCTAAGTTTTACCACATATCCATTATAGCTTTCACATTTCTTATGTAGGCAAGATGGTGATTTTGTTATATTTTATGTAGGCAAGAGAGGGCCTAGATGAGACTTAGATAGCTCATATAATAATGGTTTAGAGGTCTAGGGAAATTTTATTTATTTATTCTTTGGTTTTTCTATATGTAGACATACATGCATACATGTACTCATATGCACACACACACACGCACACATATGTAATTGTATTTAACATTTTCTTTTAAATTGTAGAAAATAGAAAGGGGATCACATCGTCAATTGGATAACATGGGTTGGAGGTTGTCGCACCTGACTGTGAGTTGGAGAATGGATGGAGGAAAACTCGATGTGAGTTTCGAGTTTGGACAGTTCCAAGATTTCAATGTTAAGGGTCAAGAAGCTTTTGTATAAAAAAAAAAAAGAAAAAAAAAATATAGAGGACCTTTTTTGAGGCAATGTATAGATGACCTTGAAAAAAAATTTAGAGAACTCCCTTTAAGGCCTAGGTGGGGTCAAGGTGGTTTTCTTGGTCCAAGCGCCTACGGACATAGGTGAGGCCTAGGTGGGGCTGTGATAACATTGCTTTGTAGTTTATATATATAGAAGATAAAATAAAAAATGATCCAAAGGAATGAGATGTCCTAGTGAAATTACAATGTTTCAATGATGCGTTCCAATTGAACATCCAATTCCCAAAACCATGCCCAAGAGACAACTTGCCAAAGCAAACCCATTTAGCAAACAAAAACAGAGCTTGCTCCCAAAGCGTATTACCACTACTTGAATAATCCTAAATTATCTTGTTCTTTCTTTCAGTCCAGATACAGCACAGGTTTGCAAAATAGATACACACTTAAAGATACTACTCATCTAAACAAAAGCAAGCTAGGATGTGCAGATTCTAGGCAGCTCACAGAGAGACAACGAGGACAATAAGCTACATAGATCTGGGGATGAAGGCTGACTAACATGTCTGCCAATGCGGTGGAAGATCTTCTTGGTGGTTGCAATGGTAGACAGAAAAAAAAAAAGCGATAGTGAAACCAGAATACTGTTTTGATAGCAATTATTGAGTAGTCATCAGAAAAATATGGTGATGAAAGCTGTTTCGAAAATGAAGGCTGAGTTGGAACAATTTCAGCTATGAAAGCCCATAGAAATTTATCAAATCCCTAAAGCTTTGATATCATGCTATAAAAAATTAAAAATTAAAAATTAAAAAGAACACAAAGATAATGTGGTTCTGTGTTATAGCCTACATCCACAAGAAAAAAGGATATAAATTTTATATATGGTGTCTCAATGAAAGAACATTGTATAGAAAGAAAATGCAAGGCTACGGTTGTCAAGATTGCACCTATAGCAACTACTATACGTCAGAAATTTGAAAAACATAAGAATGGAAAGAAGTTAAATCATTCTAATTTATCAAGATTCTATTTCCCACATCTACTTTTCTCCTAATTGTAGTGTCCAGTCTCCACTCCTTTACCTGTTAGTGTTCCTATGTTTTGAGTTGCTACCCTAGGCAGCTAAGCCTACTATTTTCTTTTTTAACACTCATCTGCAGTGTAGGTACCCTTTGCTCATCTGTCACTGTATTCAGGTATTGATGCACTGATTCTTGATTATTTTTGGAAAGATCCAGAAGTGAGTGTTACACATGTTACCCATTCATTAAAACACTTGGAGGCAGGTGCAATACATCAATGAGGATATCATAGTCCATTGCGTAGTTTTGTTAGGATTCATGTCGTAGTTTATCTGACAAACATTTACGTGAGTTATAAGCTACCTAATATAACTCTTCTTTACTTTGGCTTGGGACTAGTTGTGGCAGAGTTATTAAGAGGATTATAACTGTTTTGACTTTTATCTGACAAACATTTATGTGGGTCATAAGCTACCTAATATAATTCTCATTTACTTGGGCTTGGACCAATTGTGGCAGAGTTATTAAGAGGATAATAACTGCTTGACTTTGGAGGTTTTTTAGGGACAAGGATTTTTGTGAATGAATATCAATAAGAATAGACACGACCTCTTTGAGTCATGCTCCTTGGAAACTCATTCAGTCTTCTTTTCCAAAGTTTGAAAGATATATTAGTCTATTTGACTTTAGTTGGGTACTTGGACCATCTTTCAGTTTTGGGAAGATAAATGGTGTAGGACTGCTTATTAACCTTCAAGTCATTCTCTCCTAGCTTTCTTGGACTAGACGTAAGGCTTTCATCTATTCTGGTGTTTCCCTTGGCAAAGTCTTTCATCGAATTCAATAGGTCTCTCACCTAGGAGAAAAGGCCAATTCAATTTCCCCGCTTACTTCCATTTCTCTTCTAAGAGTGACTGTCATTTATTGTCTCTTTGATCTTTTTGGGTCTTTTGTACAAATGTTTTCTTTTCCTAGCTAATTGAGCAGTCTAGGCATTCTCCTTACTTTCTGAGACTCCCTTCTCTCGAAAGCCCGTGTTACATCTAAGGTCAATGTGCTAGGGTGAGCTATTGCTCTTGGGAAACTTGCTACTGTAATTGTCCTTCGGGCGTGCCTCTCTCACATTTCTATTTCCCCTAATTGCTATTGTCTGTTAAAGTAGGGCCAAGAAATAGGTAGGCATTATTCTTGACATGCTCGTTTACCTGATCAATATGGGAGTTTTGTAGTATTCATTCACTCCTAAATGCTGTTGAATTAGTGTACAACCTTGTCTGTCTCTTCAGCCTTAGACAGCATGGCTAACCTAGGAGATTGATAACTACTGTTTGGTTCTTCACCTAGTTGTTCTTTGGAGTGTGGAATGAGTGACATAGTAGGACTTTAAAAGATGATTTGCTAGGACATATCTAGTGTTTGGAATTGTACTCAAGTTTTGCCTACCTTTCCATTGGGTCACATGCTCCTCTCTATTTAATGGTAATGAGATTGGTGATTGGATAATTCAATTACTATGGCTTAGGTTTGGAGTTTGGGGCCCTTTTATGAGTAGCTCCTTGTACTTGCACTTTTGTTTTTCTTATGAAAATATTGTTTCTTCTTACAAGAAGATCTTTATGAGAGTTGGTTATATCCTGTTAGATTCTAATTACTAGGAAATATTCAAACAATAAAATAAATCTCTTTTTCATCAGTGGGATGACGAGTGTTATGCTTTTAGGATGGTAGTTCTCTCATGTTTCAGAGTGTCATTTGGAGAAGAAAGTTAAAAATGAAAAAGATAAAAAGAAGTTCATGAATCTTCATCTTTTTACTCCTTGTGGCTTCTTAGTTTCGTTAGGCTGTAGACTCTAATGTATATGTTGAGGCACTGGCCTCAATGCTGTAGATTTGGTGAAAGCATCTTTTAGACTTCTGATTTGGAATACACTAAATGATGTTCATTAGACAAAAAGGAAATTCTGGTTTGTCTGAAGGTTTTAGTTACTTTTATTCCATTGGATGTTTTAAATAAAAATATAACTCCTTAGCGTCCATTTATTGTTACCTATTATTGGTTATTCATTTACTTTGTAACTGTTCTGACATTTTAAAATATTATAATTATTTGCTTAAAGACAGCTGATTGTATAGATTTATGGAAACTTATTTGGGAAACATTTGGTCCCTTGAGCTATAGATATGAATGTTTGATTGCCTTTACTTGTGCTTTTACTTGTTAGTCATTTCTTTTTAAGTAAAGTATTTTTTTTTTCTTGTTGGAAAAGCTTCATGTTCTAATTATTGTCTAATTCAACTTTTATAAAACAGAGAAAAACTGAGAGTATTCAGAACAAACTTGATGTTGCTCCTCCCTCAAAAAAACAGAAGTTGCAGAAATGCGGTGTTTTTGATGAAGCACTTCATACTGTGGATCCTTTGAGTAAATTGGATTCAATGTCTGCTTCAGCCACAGATGCTTCTTTGGGTGAGTTCATACATTTTATTTTCATGAATTTCTATTTATTTGTTTGTTTAGCATTGTTAAGAATGAGACTGATAGCCAGCCTTTCATGAATATAAAAGAAGCTAAAAGAGAATAGTGACGAAGAAAATGATAATATATTCTGTGGACTAAAAACTGATTGGGCAAGGCACAGAGCCCCAGTATTAGGTGAGAGTGAGTTGTTGGAATATATGGCTTTTACATGCATTAGTGAGGTTTTATTGTAGTCTTTTTCTTCTAAAGACACCCATAGACAAGATAATCAGTTTGGATCACGTGTTCTAAAGTCATCATTTTTCAACACTCTCATTGACAATCACTACCTTTCTTTCTACCTCCTCTATATGGAAAGCTGATGTCCTATCTAAAATTGGGATCCTTGGTTCAGAAGTTGTTCAATGTCCTACCATTGTTGTCCTTACCATGTGGTGAGGGGATTAGGTGGGATTTGTCTCAAGACAAGGGGGTCCCTATACCTCTTGAGAGATACGTGGTGTGCACATTCTTGCATCTTCCCTTCCCCCCCCCCCCCCACCCCACCCCCCCCCCACACCCCCCCCCCCCCCCGCCACCCCCCCCCCCCCCCCCCCCCAAACAAAAAATAAATAAAGAAAGAGAGAACACCTGAACAATAATATTTGAAGATGGAATTCTCATGTGTTTATCTTCAAATTTGTTGTTCTTAGTAAGCAAAACATGTTATGTTCATTATTATTTCTTAAAGAATATAGAGTTTGGTAAGCAATGAGCTCAACATCCCCTTTAGGAGAATAGCAAATGTCTTCTTGTCCACTGAAGTTATTAATAGAGTCTGCTAGATCCATTCAAATATGGAAGCTGTCATCAAGATGACAATCTGGTCAATTTGGTTTGAAAAGCATTGAAGAATTCTTGAAAATGATTTCAAGGTGGCTTTTGTGTGGTAGGGAATTTGAGTCTAGCCTTTGGTTAGATTTTGGTGGGAAAGTACCATGGTTAACATGGATTAGGCTTTTGAAGTAGGATTCCTGTTCTCCTTTTTGTTTTTTCTTTCTAGTTTAATTACTAAGTCTGTTTCTTCTCCAAAAATTAAAAAAAAAAGAAAGAAAGAATAAAAAAAAAAAAGAAAAGCTGATAAAATAAAAAAAATCAGTAGAACCAATATTGGTCTTGGGTGTAAGAATTGGATAAGAAAGGCCAGGCATAGTGCAGAAGAGATGTTATTCTATCCTTGGAGTTTTCATACCAATTACCAAGCATCAACTTACAAATTACATTAAACATCCTCTATTTCTTAGATGATCTGAAGCATCAATAAGCATCTGGTCTGGCAAATTTTCCATTTAAGCCACGTAATCCAACAGAGAGAAAATAGAATTCAGCCAGAAGGAATCTTAAGAACTTGCCATTACTTTAGTTCAGATTTTATAAGGGCTGAAGCAGTGATAAAGACAACATTAATAACATCAGTAAAGATGATAATGATTAATTATGGATTCCGATCTTGCCATGGACATAATTTGATCCGACTGCAGAAAATGAGTCATTGTATGGAAGAACTGCTGCTTACTAGTTGGCAAAATCTTATTAATGGTGTTATGTGTGAGACCTCTTAATCATCTTGTCAGATGCTTGATTACAGGATGACTGCTTACTAATACTTTTATTTCATGTGTCCTTTATATCATTCTGATAAATGTGTTGTATTATTAAAATCAGTTTTGGAGTTTGTGCAGGACCAGTACACATGGTTCAAAGAAAACTAATTCAAAAATAAATTTTGAAACTAATTTTCTGCTTTATCATCCACAGATGAACATGAGAAAATGTTGCAAAATTGGTTTTTTTTTTCTTTTAACAACTGTTTATGCTTTATTGGACATAACTGGATGTAATGTGATATGTTGCATCAGAAACCATGCTAAACCACCTTCTATGTTATATCTTGTTTCTTTTATTCTCTCTCTATTTTCCTCCTCAAAAGGAACTACTTGTAAGCCACCTCGCATTAATTTGAGCATAGCAAACAGTAAACAAATAACTCTTTAGTTCCTTTCTTTCCTTACTGATTGACATCTCTCCTTTACCCGTTTCTGACCTATATTTATGGGTTTCTTTTTCTTTTTTTTTTTCTTTCCCTTTTTTTTGGTTGACTGTAATGTACCTACTCAATGCAGAGAAACAATCCATCCAAAATCCAACCCTGACAAAAGTTGGTCGCCGAAGTGTCCCTACAAATCGCAGGTAATCTAAATTCTCAAAGTTTACTAGCTTATACCAATTTTCTCTTTATTACGACTTCTCATTCTGTCACTTTTTTGTACAGGGCAAAAGTTAGAGGAGTTATCTTGGAGGATAATGAGGATTGTAACTAAATTTAAGAATTAGTAATAGACTCGTACTCAGTTATTGTCATTGAAAGTCTTAAAGAAACACTAGCTGAAGAAAGCATACACCAATCTCTTGGCTTCACTTTCATATAATAGATTGGGAGAGTAAACAGTTTTAGTTAATTAGTGTAATTTCGTTTGTGCCATATGGCTAATGTAACTAAAGAAACACTTGTTGACTCTGCCAAATGAAAATTGAGAAATGCTTGTTCAGTTAATCAAATGAAATGTCTTCTGTTGGCATTTTTCTTCATTAAAATGTTTGGGAATGGTATTGTATAGATCAGGCTAGACAATCGGCTATTTCAAACTTATTTCAGAGGTTGACATTATTCTGTTTAGAAAGTTCTTTATTTCCAAACTTCAATTTACAGCATACAAATCCCCTTTAAGGATTCTGAAGCTATAACAAAATAACCCCTTGGTTTGTAACCTTGCTATCAAAAGTGGGTTCTTTCATTTTATACAGCACAGGCAAAGATCATTCTGTTCAACCACTGTTTTTTTCCTACCGATAACAAAAAAAAAAAAAAAAAAAAAAAAACCCAAACTATAAATTTCTATTTACTAGAAGAATCGAAGCCTGAACATCTATGATCTACTAAACCCATTTGCCCTAGATCAGGATCAAGTAGTAATAGTTGAAATTTGCTCTTGCTGCCAATCTTTCTGCCATCTATAGTTCTGTTTCACATGAATGAGATGGAAGGGGCTCAATGATGTGCTTGCACTAATATCAACACATGATGTATCCCTGTGCTCTAATCAAATTAGAGATTACATTCAGAGAAAAAGAAGCCGGATCTAAAACATTTCCTTTTTTGTTTTTTTGGGATACTTACAGGGACTCCACAATTTTCTGTCCTGTCATGGATGCAATAGCACTTGTGTAGCCTACAAACATAGCAACACTGTGCTCAAGTTCATGGCAGTGAGACTCTCCAACTCTCATAAATGAATGACAGGATGGAATTGTTGAGGAGGAGTATACAAATATCACTCAGCAAACAACTCCTATATATTGGACAATCTTTTATTTTCTGTTACATTCCACTATAATTACAAGAAAATGTTTCAAAATATGCTCTCTTTCTGATCTCTGGGGTTTCTTTTCTTAGTCCAGATCCACGGCCAACAAGCAGGTAGAAATGCACCCATGTTCCTGCAGCATTCAGAAAGAAATCCGAAAGAATCATTTACGCTGCAGCTACACATATATTATACATAATGTAAATCATTGCTTCAATTTCCTGATCTTGCTCTAGAGATAAAAGGTCATATTTTATCATTCAGATGTAGAAATTGGGGAAAACTGCTCAACCGAGTGCATACTCTATCATTCTATGATGTTGTCATGCACAAATAATTTATCAATAATAATTAAAAAAAAAAGATTCTTGCATGTGATCTACTATATCAGAAAATAAAATTTACCTGCTTCTACTGCTGTTTCTGCTGCCACCACTGCTTCCACCACTGCTGCTCCCACCACTACTGCCAGATCTGCCACTCTCTCCTGCCACTGAAAACCTCTTTTTCCACCAATCTTTCTCTCCCTTCTCTCCCTCAACCCAAGGCCTAGGTGATACTTTAGCACAAGTACCGTTTGTAGAGCTTTTCTGCTTCCACCCAAAAGAAACTGGGAAAAACATCTTGAGAAGAAAAGGCCCATTATTGTTACTATTACTGTTGTGATTCAAACTCCCACTCCCACACCTTCCCATCTTATCCTTCTCATTTCTCTTCCCCCTCATCCTCCTTTTCTTCTCAGCTTGACTCATCCCTCCTCCATTACTGAATTCCCTTTCTTCTGCAAAACCTGTCTTCCTTTCCACGACTTCTACCTTTGGCAATTCTACCAGATCTTTCAGGGAAAGCTCATATGAAGTCTCGGGCATTTGCTTCACCATATCCATCAATTCCTGCCTCCCTCTCAAGATCATTTGTGTTCTTGACTCGGGAGATAGTAACCTGTAGTGATGGTGATTATAAGGTTGGGATTGCAATGGAGTTGTCTCTGTTGGTAGTGGAGGGCTTGAAGTTGGACTTCTTTTCCATAAAGGTGGTGAACTAATACCTGATTCTTCTCCCCCCTTGTTATTATCAGCTCTAAACTCAATTCCTTTCCCACCCCCACCACCTGGATCTCCATAATTCTCATACTTACTCCAACCTGTTCTTCCCATCTTCTGCCTTCCAAAATTGTTCATTCTGTCCCACCCATCATCGTCATCATACTTTCTGGGTATCTCTTTTAGTCGTCGATCTGATGGGTAGCTATGGTTTCCTACGAAGTCTTGTTGTAGAACTGGCATGGTGTTCACCGAAGAAGACGAAGAAGAAGAAGAGATGAGAAAGGAGAAAGAATTAATTGTGGTTAGAAAAAGAAGAAAGATGAGGTTTCCCTTCAAAGATTAGAAGAGGCCAGAGGGTCCTTATCAAGTTTCTCTTTGCAAATCGTGTCATGGGATTTTTTTTTTAGTGTGGTGTCATAAAGTCAAGAACTTCTAGATGCCAACTGCGTATGTTATGACGACCCAAATTTTGCTTATTTTACGTTTGCTTTATTAAGTTAAATTTCAAAGAAAAAAAAAAAAAGATAACGGACGGATAACGGAAGGGAGGTTTCTGTGTTAGTGTCGTCCCGAGGTGGATGTCTTCCACCTCTTTGAGTGGTCCTCAAGGGATACAACAACGACTGCAACAACGACAACTAGGTACGGAATTTTGATTCCAGATGATGGAGTTAACGGCAATGAGTTTTCCGTTACTTCTTAACGGCTGCCGTGTTTGACGTGGTTGTACCAAGAAGGGTTTGGTCGCTTTTGTTAACAGACTTCCTGGCTCATGTTGTTGTCAATATTTACCGAAGGGTTGCATTTTTAGTTCTTTTTGTTGGTTAGTTGATATGATTTTTGGACTTCCTCTTTATATTTATAATCAGTAATAAGTAAAAACAATTTTTCGTATTAAATTAATCATTTATGAAAAATGAAATATTTTCAAAAAAAAAAAAAATTAGACACTACATAATTTTATCATAAGGAATAAATTTCAATTCCATTGTGGGTATAAATAGATTTAAAAAAAAAAAACAGTAAAATCATGAAAGAGTAGAGTGGTGAGTGATTTGATAAATTGGTTAGCATTCTCCATTTTAGTTTTAGATGTGCCATCCTCCTTGAATGCCTTTCCTTTCCTGTGAGAATGTGATGATGTGCAATAGAATTTTGCAGACTATTACTACTATCATTATTTATTTCAAGTTTTCAATGAGGGGATTCAGTCCTTTTTTATTAAAAAAAATAATCTTGTAATATACACTTTCTATCTTAATAAAAGATTTTTCACTTTTATTGTTCTACAGATTTTAAGAAAACCTAATTAATGACTGTAATTCTAGGTATAATTCTTTTTATACACTTGTTGACATATTTTGTTAATTGTAAACAACTTAAATGCAATAATCATAAGAAAAGTGAACAAATTCGGTAAGGATAAAGGGAGTATATTTTTGTTAATAAATAGGGTATTAATTTACTAAGAAAAGTTGGTTTAATTGGACAAGAACTCCATGCATGCCCTTTGACTAACAGTCTCCAATTTAAGCCTAAGGTATTAAAAAGTTTACAATAATCTCATTATATATAGTAGTGAAGATAATTTTTTTAATTTTTTTTAAATGCTAACATAAAGTTATCGACAAGGTTAACTAAATTTAATAGCGATGAAGGGTACAAAAGTTGATATGAGGGGGGGCAAACTAACTATTATAATCTTGTTAAAGCACAAACTCACATTTATTTCTTAGATAAAGGAAATTAGAGTTTCAGACTTGAATGAAAAGGGGGTCAACAAAGAATTTCGAGGGTGATAATTAGCAAGTTCCAAGTGCTGAAATATTGAAATCTTTTAATGCTGACAAGTATACATCTTATTAATTAAGGGTGATATGGAAAAATGGTGGAAAATGAAAATGGCACCTTGAAACTATTAAGGCCACACACTTTCTAATTATCTGTGGCCACACACTTTCTAATGTGTTGATCAAGGGTTTCTAATCCCATTCACTTAGTCATTGTGGTCGGTAAGGTTTGTAATTGACAACCATCCATGTGTGGATCATTGCATTAATGAGCCATGTGTGTGTGTGTCTTTCTATGTATTATTATTATTTCAATTGAATTTGCTGTTTTAGTTGTTAGGTCTATTTTATATTCATGAATTATACCAAATATGAGCAAAGAACTCCAGAGATTTGTTAAGCTTAACCTTATATATAAAGACACTGAGTAAATAATTGTTTCAAAATTAGTTGGGTAACTGTGTCAAGCTTCCCACCAAAAAAAAAAAAAAAAAAAAAATTCTAATAGCAAAGCAAGCCCAAAGAATTAGGTAGAATAAACCTATGTAAAATGTCAAAATCAAGTTTATTTAGGTTAGTTTTCTTTTTTACTCTAAGTGAATTGGTTTTATTTTATTGTTATTATTTTTTTGAACTTTATTAAAAGCAAAAGTTGGTTTTAAAGCATTTAAAAAAAAAACAAAATTGAAAAGTTAGGGCTATTATCATATGGAGAATAACCAAAGTAAAATCTTAGATTAATTGATATCAAATTATTCATTTTTGGGAGTACAAAATTGATTGAAAACAAAAATTTTTAAATAAATAAAGAAATAGTAAAATTATTATTACACTTATTAAAAATTTGTTTTTTTGACTATACTATTTTATAATTTTTTTCAAACTTTTATTATTATTATTACTATGGGTCCTGAATAAATGACTCATATGATAATTAAAATAAAATCTAACTTGAATAATATACACGAAAATAGTTAAAGAAGGATATAACTAGTTAAAATTTTAATGTCCACTTAAAGCTAGATTTTATTTGTAATAACTGTTGAAGCTTTAAAAGAAAAAGAATTTTAGGTAGTGCTAATTAATACAAAATATTATTTGAACATGTTACATTTCAAAAAAAAAAAAAAAAAAAAAAATCTTGGGGCTTTGCTTAGCTTTTAAGCAAATAAATGAGCGACAAAACTCAAACTGTGAAATTAGGGCATCGATTCAGCTACCAACTCGTCGGCTTCAGAAATTGACACGTGGCATGTCCGTTAAGTTGAGGGTATGTGGTTGACGGTCCTCGCTAAGGATGACACCATCCCGGTGCTTCATCTTTTAGATTCGCTGCGCTGCGGGGCCCCTTTTTGCCGCATTTTACGTTTTCCCACTTTATGTTGCTTTAATGCTTTGTTTTTTTGTCTTTCCTTTTTAAATAGAATTTGAAAAGACCATTCCGTCCCTACAACAATACTTTCATTCGGCCCCTCGTAAGATTAATCTGAATACTGAATACTACATTTATTTATTTATTCGTTTGTTTGTTTGTTAATTAATTAATTAATTATTAATAGTAGGACAGCCTTGCCCTTCTCTGACCTTTAAGGATACATTTGGGGTGTAAGGA
>JAJIYU010002170.1:0-31741 GCA_030144865.1 Tinospora cordifolia | reverse complement strand
CGATTTAAAGTATAATTGTTGGGCATGACAAGTGGGTACGATCATACTAGCACTAATGCACCGGATCCCATCAAAACTCCACAGTTAAGTGTGCTTTGGTGAGAGTAGTACAAGGATGGGTGACCTCCTGGGAAGTCTTTGTGTTGCAGCCCTATTTTGATTTTGGTTTTTGTTTTCTATTTCTCCTTTCAGTCCCTGCGCGCTTTCTCGCTTTCACCGCGGAGGTCAGGTGACGAATCGATGCATGCAAGTCGACAGGGACTTTTCCTTTCCGAGGCTTCTTTCCTCTACACGAGTTGATGCAATTCTGGGAAGGGCAACTTGAGGTATTGAACCGGTTTAAAGTATATTTGTTAGGCATGAGAAGTGGGTGCGATCATACCAACACTAATGCACCGGATCCCATCAGAACTTCGCAGTTAAGCGTGCTTGGGCGAGAATAGTAGTAGGATGGGTGACCTCCTGGGAAGTCCTCGTGTTGCACCCTTCTTTTGATTTTGGTTTTCGTTTTCTTTTTCTCTCTTCACTCCTCGCGCGCTTTTTCGCCGTTGCCGCGGAGGTCGGGTGACGAATCGATGAATGTAGTTCGGCGGGGACTTTTCCTTTTCGGGGCTTCTTTCCTCGACACGAGTTGACGCGATTCCAGGAGGGGCAACTTGAGGTATTGAACTGGTTTAAGGTATATTTGTTGGGCATGACAAGTGGGTGCGATCATATCAGCACTAATGCACCCGATCCCATCAGAACTCCGCAGTTAAACGTGCTTGGGCGAGAGTAGTACTAAGATGGATGACCTTTTGGGAAGTCCTCGTGCTGCACCCCTCTTTTGCTTTTGGTTTCATTTTCTTTTTCACTCTTCACCCCTCGCGCTATTTTTCGCTGTCGCCGCAGAGGTCGGGCGACGAATCGATGCATGCAAGTCGGCAGGGACTTTTCCTTTACGGGGCTTCTTTCCTCGGAACGAATTGACGCGATTCCGGGAGGGTCAACTTGAGGTATTGAACCGGTTTAAGGTATATTTGTTGGGCATGACAAGTGCGTTCAATCATGCCAGCACTAATGCCTCGGATCCCATCAGAACTCTGCAGTTAAGCGTGCTTGGGCGAGAGTAGAACTAGGATGGGTGACCTCCTGGGAAGTCCTCGTGTTGCACCCCTCTTTTGCTCTTTGTTTTTGTTTTCTTTTTCTCTCTTCACTCCTCGCGTGCTGTTTCGCCGTCGCCGCGGAGGTCGGGTGACGAATCGATGCATGCAAGTCGGCGGGGACTTTTCCTTTCTAGGGCTTCTTTCCTCGGCACGAATTGATGCGATTCCGGGAAGGGCAACTTGAGGTATTGAACAAGTTTAAAGTTTATTTGTTGGGCATGACAAGTGGGTGCGACCATACCATCAGTAACGCATTGAATCACATCAGAACTCCGCAGTAAGCGTGCTTGGGCGAGAGTAGTACTAGGATGGGTGACCTCCTGAGAAGTCCTCGTGTTGCACCCCTGTTTTGCTTTTGGTTTTCATTTTCTTTTTCTCTCTTCACTCCTCGCGCGCTTTTTCGTCGTCGCCGCGGAGGTCGGGTGACGAATCGATGCATGCAAGTGGGCAGGTACTTTTCCTTTCTAGAACTTCTTTCCTCTGCACGAATTGACCTGATTCCGGGAGGGGCAACTTGAGGTATTGAACTGGTTTAAAGTATATTTGTTGGGCATGAAAAGTGGGTGCGATCGTACCAGCACTAATGCATCAGATCCCATCAGAACTCCGCAGTTAAGCGTGTTTGGGCGAGAGTAGTGTTATAATGGGTGACCTCCTAAGAAGTCCTTGTGTTGCACCCCTCTTTTGCTTTTAGTTTTCGTTTTTTTTTTCTCTCTTCATTCCTCGCGCGCTTTTTCGCCTTCTTCGCGGAGGTTGAGTGACGAATCGATGCATGCAAGTCGGCGGGGACATTTCCTTTTCGAGGTTTTTTTCTTGGGCATGAATTGACGCGATTCCAAGAGGGGCAATTTGAGGTAATGAAGTGGTTTAAAGTATATTTTTTGGGCAAGACAAGTGGGTGCGATCATACCAGCACTAATGCACCAGATCCCATCAGAACTTCGCAGTCAAGCTTGCTTTGGCGAGAGTAGTACGAGGATGGGTGTCCTCCTAGGAAGTCCTCGTGTTGCACCCCTCTTTTGCTTTTTGTTTTCGTTTTCTTTTTCTCTATTGATTCCTCACGTGCTTTTTCGCCATCGCTGCGGAGGTCGGGTGACAAATCGGTGCTTGCAAGTCGGCGCGGACTTTTCCTTTTCGGGGCTTCTTCCCTTGGCACGAATTGACGTGATTCCGAGAGGGGCAACTTGAGGTATTGAACCGGTTTAAAGTATATTTGTTGGGACAAGTGGGTGAGATCATACTAGCACTAATGCACCGGATGCCATCAAAACTTCGCAGTTAAGCTATAACGACCCGTATTTTTGGACATTCAATCGATGGGTTCGACATGTATTTTTCTGTGTAAATTAATAAATTATAAATGAGAAATACATGATTATACATAAATACGAAATTTTTTGGCAATGGTATTAATCAATATGTGTATTAAATGGTAATACATTATTTTTGGTGAAAATATTAAATAATAAGTGTATTACTTGAGAAATTAGAATAAATAAATAATGATAATAATTATTTATTGGAGTTAAAAAAATGAATAAAATAAATTTATGTAATAAATTAAGTATTGCATTTTATATGTTGCTTGATAATTGAGGTGATGGATAAATCAAAATAATTAATGAAAATATAAATTCAAGAGATAAATGATGATTTGGATGGATAATTAAGAAAATAAAAAAATTATTAAATTAAATCCTTAGCTAATGACTTGGAAAGATAGTGAAAGAAAATGAATTAATGAAAAATGATTTAATAACAAGATAATATGTATTAGGTGTATTGGATAAGAGATAGGCTAAGGTTTGATGAGTCATAGGATAATTAAAAATAATAATAATAAATAAAAATCAAATTAGAAGATAATATTGATGATTTGGTAAGATAATAGCTCATTTTATGAAAAGGTTAATTATAAAATAATGTCTATGATGTGTCAAGATGATCAAGCCACTATTGTTGACTAAATAAACATTAAATGATGTGGTGACTCACCCCCAAGACCTCACCTATAAATACTATTCCCCCCCCCCCCCAAAGAAAAAAAAAAAAGGAGGGAAATAAGGGAGAAAAAGGAAAAAGAAAAGAAAAAAAAAAAAAAAAGAGGAGTCGCACGCTTTAAAATCCGACATTTCAGGTAAATCATTTTTACCTCTTTTCAATTCTAAATTATTATATAAATTGTGAATTTTAGTTTTATAGTATAGTTTCAATAAATGCATTAGTTTAATGCGCGACCCCAAAATTAAGGTATATTTTTCTTAAGAATGAAACTATACAATATATATATATATATATATATCATTGTCCTTAGATTTACGAGTAGAATGCAAATATATATATTATTTGTACCCTTGTGAACCATAAGAAATTATATGATAGTTGGAAGTCGACGCATAGGGGGTATACCCATTAATACTAGAATTTTAGTTGGTGGGTACTAAAATGTCCAGCATGAAACTCTGAACTTAATAACACTGAAATTAGGATTTTCGGAGGTCAACGGACATATTAAATTCACATTTATGCGATTTGAGGATTAATTAATAAAGATAGAAAAAAATGTATGTACGGTAAAAATAATGATAAATAATAGAAAAAAATGTTGTATAATATTGTATAACATTATAAAATACTTATTAGGGAAATATATAACATAGAAAATAATATTTATGTATTGACCCACCAAATTTATAAAAGTGGCTGGTTATTGTATACCAAAGGTGGGACACATGTCGACAATACATATTTTAGTATTTTGAGTCAATATTAAAGGCTTAATTGACCTTATTAACGACGTTGACCTTATCGATTTGATAGGTCGACGAGGGTTAGGTTTAGATAGAGTTGATTATAATTGATCAAGTCAATCCTTTGATTGACCAAATACCATAAAGTTAGAATGTGAGCCAAATTTTATGTAGATATTAAGAAAGTAAGTTGATCACGCAGGATCAAACATCAGCGGGACGCGACCGGTCACTAAAGGAGCACCGGAAGCTGAGCATCCTTGTGAGTAGTGTTTTCTAATTTATCACTTAACTTGTTATTCTATCATAAATAAAATGTTCTTACATATTGAAATGCATTCGCAATCTTTAAATGTGATTTAAATAAAAATGTGCACCGAATATCGAGGTCCGAGTGCAGGTTAGGGTATTGAATGTGGTAGAGCATTGAAGACGAGTGGCTGTCGTACGCGAGGGTGCGGTCGGGCCAAGTCTATCAATTGAGGTTCCCCTAGATTATTTAGTGACCACCTAGCACAGAGTGCCCTAAGGGGGGTTCTGTGGGCCCAGATTAGGGTCGTCACCTATATACTTAACCGTCGGGTTTCTCCCACTCGAGTGGATTTATGTGTTTTCTGCATTAAAACTGGTTTCAAAATGGAAGGTGCACAACTGCATAGTGGATTTAGCATTCATTAATTGTTGCATTCATTCGCATTATTATTATTGTACATTCAAACATTGCTTTTCTAGAATACTTGTTCTAAGTTATAGATTAGGTTACATTACTCATCGAGCCGCTGTGGACAAAATTGGCTTACTACTCTAACATTTTAGGTTCTTCTTCTGCGGATAAGGGGAAGAAAGTGGTCATTGCGTGAAGCGCACCTCGTTTACTTAGATAGGTTTCCTCACGTGGTTTACTGTTTTGAGAGTTAGTATAATGTATAGGAAGTGAGAAAAATATTGTAGACATTTTGACTTAGGCATACCGCTACTGCTACATTTAGGACAGTGTATATATAATTAACTTTTGTATAAAAAAAATTCCACTGTACTTATTTGTTCTAGTTGTTTTCGCATTTGTTATGATTACTCTAATAGTGTTATATATGGTGTTGTGAAGAGGCTTAACAATGTTTTGGGCAAGCTCAGTTTGGGAATGGGTTTGCCAAAACACTGTGTCGGTCAGTTCGTCCTTCTCCCCAGGGAAGGGGTCCCGACATAAGCGGGCATGGGCGAGAGTAGTACTAGGATGGGTGACCTCCTGGAAAGTCCTCGTGTTGCACCCCTCTTTTGCTTTTGGTTTTCGTTTTCTTTTTCTCTCTTCACTCCTCACGCGCTTTTTTGTTGTCGCCACGGAGGTCGAGTAAAAAATCGATGCATGCAAGTCGGCGGGGACTTTTCTTTTTCGGGGCTTCTTTCCTCGGCACGAATTGATGCGATTCCGGGAGGGGCAACTTGAGGTCTTGAACTGGTTTCAAGTATATTTGTTGGGCATGACAAGTGGGTGCGATCATACCAGCACTAATGCACCGGATCCCATCAGAACTTCGCAGTTAAGCGTGCTTGGGCGAGAGTAGTATTAGGATTGGTGACCTCTTGTGAAGTCCTCGTGTTGCACCCCTCTTTTGCTTTTGGTTTTCGTTTTCTTTTTCTCTCTTCACTCCTCGCTTGTTTTTTTGCCGTCGCCGTAGAGGTCGGGTGACAAATCGATGCATGCAAGTCGGCAGGGACTTTTCTTTTCCAGGGCTTCTTTCCTTCGCACAAATTGATGCATTTCTAGGAGGGGCAACTTGAGGTATTGAACCGATTTAAAGTATATTTGTTAGGCATGACAAGTGGGTGCGATCATACGAGCACTAATTCGCTGGATCCCATCAAAACTCTGTAGTTAAGCGTGCTTGGGCGAGAGTAGTGGTAGAGTGGGTGACCTCCCTGGAAGTCCTCGTGTTGCACCCTCTTTTGCTTTTGGTTTTTGTTTTCTTTTTCTCTCTTCACTCCTCGCACGCTTTTTCACCATCGCCACGGAGGTCGTGTGATGAATTGATGTAAGACGGCAGAGACTTTTCCTTTCCGGCACTTCTTTTCTTAGCATAAATTGATGTGATTCTAGGAGGGACAACTTAAAGTATTGAACTAGTTTAAAGTATATTTGTTGGGTATGGCAAGTGGGTGTAATCACACCAGCACTAATGCATTGAATCCCATCAGAACTTCACAGTTAAGCGTGCTTGGGCGAGAGTAGTACTTTGATGGTTGATCTCCTTGGATGTCTTCGTTTTGCACCCCTCTTTTGTTTTTAGTTTTCGTTTTCTTTTTCTTTCTTTCGCACGCTTTTTGTCTGTTGCCACGCAAGTCGTGTGATGATTTGATGCAACTTGGTGGAGACTTTTCCTTTCCGAGGGTTTTTTTTTGCCCGAATTGATGCAATTCCGAAATGGGCACAAATTGAGGTATTGAATCAATTTAAAGTATATTCTTGGGCATGTCAAATAGGTGCAATTATACTAGCACTAATGCATCAGATTCCAATAGAACTTTGTAGTTTAGCATGTTTGGGCGAGCGTAGTACTAGGATAGGTAACTTCCTGGAAACTCCTCATGTTGCACCCGTCTTTTGCTTTTGGTTTTCATTTGTTTTTTCTCTCTTTATTCTTCGCACAATTTTTCATTGTTGTCGCAGAGGTTGTGTGATGAATTGGTGCAATTCGACAGTGCCTTTTTTAGGGCTTCTTTTTTTAGCATGAATTGATGCAATTCTAGGAGGGGTAACTTGAGGTATTGAACCAGTTTAAAGTATATTTCTTGGGCATGACAAATGGGCGTGATCATACTAGCACCAATGCACTGAGTCCCTTCAGAACTCCATAGTTAAGTGTGCTTGGACAAGAGTAGTATTAGGATTGGTAACCTTCTAGGAAGTCTGCATGTCGCACCCCTCTTTTGCTTTTGGTTTTCATTTCCTTTTTCTTTCTTCATTCCTCGCACACTTTTTCATTGTCATCGTAGAGGTCACGTGATGAATTGATGCAATCAACGAGAGCTTCTTTTTTTGGCACGAATTGATGCGATTTCGAGATGTGCAACTTGAGGTATTGAGCCAGTTTAAAGTATATTTCCTTGGCATGACAAATGGGTGCAATCAAACCAACACTAATGCACTGAATCCCATCAGAAAGTCGCAATTAATCGTGCTTAGGTGAGAGTAGTATTAAGATGGGTGAGCTCTAGGGACATCCTTGTGTTCCACCCCCTATTTTGCTTTTAGTGTTCATTTCCTTTTTCTCTCTTCATTTTTTGCACACTTTTTCACTGTAGCCGTAATCACAAGATAAATTAATGTAATTTGGCAGAGGCTTTTCCAAGCTTCTTTTTTTGGCATGAATTGATGCGATTCCGGGCGGGCAACTTGAGGTATTAAATCGATTTAAAATATATCTTGGGCATGACAAATGGGGGCGATCATACCAACATTAATGCACTAGATCCCCTCAGAACTTCACATTTAAGCGTGTTTGGGCGGATGTAGTACTAGGATGGGTCACCTCTTGTGAAATCTTCGTGTTGCACCCCTCTTTTGCTTTTGATTTTCATTTCCTTTTTCTCTCTTCATTCTTTGCCCAATTTTTCACTATCACCGAGAGGTTGCATGATGAATTGATGCAATTCGACGGAGGCTTTTCTGGGGCTTCTTTTTTTGGCATGAATTGATGCAATTTAGAGAGGGACAACCTTAGGTATTAAATTGATTTAAAGTATATTTCTTGGGCATGACAAATTGGTGCAATCAAACCAGCACTAATGCACCAGATCCCATCAGAACTTCGCAATTAAGCGTGTTTGGGTGAGAGTAGCACTAGGATGGGTGACCTATTGGGAAGTTTTGGTATTGCACCCCTCTTTTGCTTTTGGTTTTCATTTCGTTTTTCTCTCTTCATTCTTCACACACTTTTTCACTATCGCCGTGGAGGTCACGTGATGAATTGATGCAATTCGGTTGAGACTTTTTTGGGGCTTTGTTTGGCATGAATTAATGTAATTGTGGGAGGGGCAACTTGAGGCATTGAATTGATTTAAAGTTTATTTCTTGGGCATGAAAAATGGGTGCAATCATATCAACACTTATGGCCCAATCCCTTTAGATTTTCACAATTAAGCATGTTATGGAGAGAGTAGTACTAGGATGGGTGCCTCTTTGGAAATCCTCGTGTTGCACCCCTCTTTTTCTTTTTCTCTCTTCATTCTTTGCACACTTTTTCTCTCGTGTATATTGACCTTTTAGTCGATTTATTTGTTTTTGTAGGTAAAATAAGGTCATGAGTGCATTAGAGGACGTTCATCAATAGAAAGTTGACGAAGATGATAACAATAAAGTGGCCTGAATTCTATGGATGTGTTATTCGCAGGGGTAACAGAGCAAGGTGAAAAGATGGGTAACATTGGAGACAGAGAACTACAAAAAGCATTGTCGCCACAAAGGCAACGTAAAGAATTGATGCAATATGGCGAAGACTTTTTAGAAGCTTGTTTTGGCATGAATTGATTGAATTCTAGAAGGGACAATTTGAGGTATTGAACCAGTTTAACATGAATTTCTTAGGCATGACAAATGGGTGCAATCATACTAGCAATAATGCATCGGATCCCATTAAAACTCTACATTTAAGCGTGCTTGGAAGAGAGTAATACTAGGATGGGGGGCTTCCTAGAAAGTCCTCATGTTGCACCCTTCCTTTATTTTAGCTTTTCTTTTTCTTTTTTTTCTCTTCGTTCTTCGCACACTTTTTCTCGTGTATGTTGAGCACATGGATCGTACATAAGCCTTTAGTTGGTTTATCTATTTTTGTTGGTAAAATAAGCCTAGATGAGCGTCAAAGGAAATTCGTGGATAGAAAATTGATGAAGATGATAACAACAATAAAGTAGCCTGAATTCTATCACCGCACCATTCGCATGGCTGACAAAGCGAGGTGAAAAGATGGGTGACATGGGATGTGAAGAACCACAAAAAACACTATTGTCGCGGAGGTCGCATGATGAATTGATGCAATTCAGAAAACTTTTACGGGGATTCTTTTGGCATGAATTGATGCATATCTGGAAGGGACAATCTAAAGTACTGAACTAGTTTAAAGTATATTTCTTGGGCATGACAAATGGGTGTGATCATACCAGCATTAATGCACCAGATCCCATCAGAACTTCGCAGTTAAGTGTGTTTGGGCAAGAGTAGTACTAGAATGGGTGACCTCCTAGAAAGTTCTCGTGTTGCACCTCTCTTTTGCTTTTAGTTTTCTTTTTATTTTTCTCCCTTCATTCTTTGCACACTTTTTTTCCCATGTATGTCAAGCACATAGCTTATTATTCACTTCTTCATCGTCTTCAATTTTACCATTATGATCAAATGGGTTGGACCTTCCCAAGTGTAGCAACATAAGAACAATTGCAAAGTATTGTTAACAGAAGAAAATGGGGAAGAAAATGGCAAGCTAAAGAACCCTTATATATGAATTTTCCACGTTCCTCCTCTTTCTCATGTAAGTAGCCACTCTATGTTTGAGTTATCCTATAGCTCAAGTTTGAGCTCAATTCAGCAAAGAGAAAAGTTAAAAATCCATATGTTATCACTAAATTTGTCGAACTACCACGGTAGTGGATATCACTACCACAATTCTATGCTTGCATAGACCCAAAATGTGGCCTAAGCACCCTGGTTATCGCAATCATAGCCTTAAGTATTGCGGTAACACACTTTGTTACCCAATAGGAAAAATATATATCATTATTATTAATTTCATTTGTTTTCTATTTTAATGCATGAAATACTTTTGTTATGTCGCATGTGTTGTGGATGCAGAACATCAATGTATAACAAAAAGGCAGGTTGCAACACCATAAGTCTGATGGAGCAACCTTTAAGCTCATGAGATGAGTCAGAGAACTAGATCAACAGTCTGTAAGTCTATGAGAAGATCTTAGGTAGAAACTTAGGTGTTGTCATGGCTAGCACAATGGGTTAAACAAATTTAAAAGCTTTTAGAATATAGGTTAGAAACTAAAAAAGTTAGAAATAAAACATTTGTATGATCAAGAAGATCATGCATCTCAGATTTGTACATGGTATATGTAATATCCCAAATTTGTCCGACTCTAGAAAGATTTTTGGGCTAAATGAGCAATTGCGAGCCTTACAAGTGTCGAACGCTTTTGGAAGATTCAAGTTCAAGTCCTGTCAAGAACAAAACCCTACACCCAGTCTATGGTGGCTAAGGTGAAGACAATATCAATACGTAGTGGACTCGAGTTGTTACAAATGGTATCAAAGCCGCTATGTGTGTACCGAAGGTGTGAATCTCAAGGAAGAGATTGCTCTTGAGGGTCGTGGATTGTAATATCCCATATCAGTCCGACTCCAGGGAGATTTCTAGGCTAAATGAGCAATTGTGAGCCTTACTAGTGCCGAGCGCTTTTGGAAAACTCAAGTTCAAGCCTTGCCAAAAACAAAACCCTACACCCAGTTTGTGGTGGCTAAGTTGCGGACAATATCGGTACATAGTGGGCTCGGATTGTTACATTATGTCTGTAGTGGCTAAATTGGAGACAATATCAATACATAGTGGGCCCAGATTGTTGCAGTATAGGACGCGCATGAATTTGAGGCATAGAAGAATCGTGGACTTGGAAAATGAAAAGTCATATTTGATGAATGGTCGATGACTCTAGAAGATCTTGCTATCCCATGCTCAGTTGGTATAGCATGTGGAATATAGTAGGGCTTAAGAAGCCCTAGTCATTGGGACATTTGCATCATTGTATGGGTGTAGTGAGATGAATCATAATTTACATCACTAGGCAATGGTGGTATGGAACACTCAAAGTTAGAGGCAAGAATGGAAGTTTATGAGTTTCTTTATTGTGTTAGCGTGACTTGTGTAATTGCTTGTATGATTTTTTGCATGTTTCATGTATTATTGTTCTATTAAATATGCATGCACAAGTCTCGTGATCCTTGAACCCAAATCATGTACCCTAAAAAATCAAAGGATTTGGAAAATCCTCACACAAAACTTAAAATAATAAACTTATGTCACTTAAACAAATTGAGAACCCATTAGCATGAATCTAAACTCATGATAGCACATTTTTCATATGAATTATGAAATGCCACTTGTTGTGTAGATGGACTCTCTTGAAAATGGAAACAATAACAACTCCAAGGAAAACTTTAAGCTAAGTTATTGCTACGATGTTGATCTACCTAGAATGTATAATCAATAAAACCTTGGAAACCCCAACCAATGGATCAAAGATGTCAACTAGGATAAAGAGCATGAGGAGATCATGTTCAATGAGGCAAATGCCATTTCGACGTTCTACTTCGAGTCAGGGCCTAAAATCAAGCAAAGGTTCTTACCCTTTGAGTATGTGGCCCCTTAGTAGATCATTTAGAGAACAAGGAAAATCGAGATGGAACTTTCTAAAGGAGGATGGAACTTGAGTTGTAAGGAATTCTAATCTAAGACTTGATTTATATAATAATGGTAGTAATTATCATATGATAGGAAACATTTTAATTCTTTTGGAAACTATGCATGCATTTTGCTACTTTTTGGAATAAATGAAATATCACCTTTGCATCTATATTGAAATTGCTTCCATGATAACACCAAATAAAGTGAATTTTATACTTGTATATGGTTGGACCCAAGGGAAATTCAGTAAGGGCTATCAAGCCTAATGAGGCTAGGCAACAATGGCAAAGGTCACTTGTGGCTACAATCGATGTTCTAGTAGGGGCAACACTTACTCTAGAAGTAATAGTTGAGATCATCAAGCAAGTCATAGAGAAGGTCATAATAGCTCTACCACAAGCACAAATTCCACCACCCGTATAGTCATAGCCCCAACCTTAGGTAGAACAAACTCAATTCCTCAATGGTCCAATATATTAGGAACAACAATTATAGGGTGAAAGGGGCAAAAGAAATTGTTAATAGAATTCTAGAAAATCCATCCCAATAAGTTTTAGGGACAATTCACATGGTTGTAGATATGTGGCGCCTTCAAAGGAACGAGCATCTAAATGCTTTAGCGAAAACATGTCCCAAGAAAGTTGCACTAGCAGTTTATCAATTCATAAGAACTACGCAACATTGCTGGAAGATGGTGAGGGTAGAGCTGACCATTGATGTTTACCAAATGGGTTGGGAAGAGTTCAAGTAGATGTTTTATGACAAGTTTTTCTCATAGCTACCATGAGACAATTCTAGTTGGACTTTATTCGTTTGACATAAAAATCTATGACTATGGCCATGTATGAAGTAAAATTTATTTACTTGACCTATTTTGCATCATATCACACGACTAATGAATAGTTGAACGTAGATAGATTTGTTGAAGGTCTTTGCATGAAATTAGGTTGGTAGTTGTACCATTGGGCCTCAAAACATAGGAGATTGTTGAGAAGGGCCTACTCATCGAGCAAGAACTAAATCTAGAATAGCCACTAAGAAATTGCAATTAGTGACCACTATGTGAATAATCAACTACTAGCCCATGGAAGACATCCAAAAGAGATGATAGCGGTAGAACATTGCAACATCAAGTGCATTATGGGAATAGGCCACATAGAGCTAATACCTCAATAGTTCTAATGGAGATAACCACTGCAGCAGACACAACGAAACTATGTCAGAAACTACAAGTGTTTTATATGAGACTTGTCTACACTAGATGAGTGCATGACTAAGTTGACAAAGAAGGGTGTGCAGTTCGAGATGGATGACAAGTGTGATCGATCCTTCAAGGAGCTAAAGACAAGGCTAACCACATTAGCCTTGACTACTCTGATGTGATATATCCTATACACAAATGCCTCCAAAAATGAGCTAGGTGCAATTTTCATGTTGGAGGGTATGCTAGTAGTCTGTGCACCTTGACAATTGAAATCCCATAAGAAGAACGACTCTACTCATGATCTTAAGCTAGCAACCGTAAGACTTAGCACTAAAGATATGGTCATGTTATGAAGAGCAATTTTTTTTGTACTCTGACCGTAAGAGCCTAAAGCGCATATATACACAAGACCTCAACTTGAGATAGAGAAGGTAGATGAAATTTTTAAAGAATTATGACTTTCAAGTAGTTTACCAGCTAAAAAAGGTCAACGTGGCAGCCGATGCATTGAATCTAAAAGCACACACTAAGGATGAAAACAAAGCATAGGCTTACCATGTAGTGGAGAAATATGACTTTAGTATATGCATTGATGATGATCAAGTCTTCCTATTTTCTAACCAAAATCAGTACTACTTTTTTTTTCTACAATTGCAAGGTTCAATATTTTCTCCGTGTCAAACTCTCTTGATGCTAGGTTTTTCCTAGAAGACCAATGGTTTAACATTATTTATATATTATTCCATTGTAACAAATCTAACAAAAAAAAATAATTGAAAATAGAATAATAGAGGAAAGCACAGGTACCATCACAAAAAAAAAAAGTTATCTATAAATATAATCATTAGTTCATTCAAATTCATTTTAATATAACCAAAAAAAAAAAGTGAAACGAAGTACAAAACCATTCATATCAAATTGATCAATAACGTAGGCATTTTGTTGTAAACATATGAAGTATTAAAGTGTTTATAACGTATTTCATAAATGAAAAATTACCAACAAAAGTATAATAAATTTCCACAAATTTACTTGGATGTCGGCACTACTATACTATCTTGCTATTTTCCTTCAACAAGTATCTTTTTTGAAAAAAAAAAACAAATCTATCTTCCTCTTTGTTATTTTACGCATATCGTTATACATTTTTGTTCTTCAATTTTATTTTTGTGTAATAAATACTAACATGTTTTTTTTTTTTTGGTACAATAGGTGGATGGAACAAGGAAAAGTTAATATACAAATAATATAGTCGTTGTTCACCATGTGCTAGTGAGAAATATTCGTTACATAATATAATTTAATACCTTTTAATCAAATTTACAATCACTTTTCATATTATATAATAAAATTGTGTCCGCATGCATTGCACGTTGACTGGTGTGTGAGTAGAAATACATATCAATTAACTAAAAAATGTAAATAAATATATTTAGGAGAATCTTATAAGTTTAATCAATGGGGTTTAGACAGGCCAGGTTACCGCCTATGCGGCACCTAAGCCTCACCTTGACAAGACAAGATCTGCTAAGGGAATCAAGCAGGAAGCCCTAAAGTTAAATATGACTTTTACAGGACTGAGATTCACGAGTTCAATGTAATAGCAAAGTCCTACAGTTTTATAAGGCAAACAGGCGTTATTGCAGGCATTGAAGCATGAAGGTAGAAAGCATTAATTTCTTTTATGTGCCATACAGGAAGTGTGGGAAGAATTACAACGTCAAGAAGACGGATATTATAGCTCCACAGGTATGAAAAAAAAACCATATCCAAGGATTTTCAATTCTTCAACTAGATTTTTAACTTACAATGAAGAACATATGATATACTAAATAAAACATTTAACTGGAAGTTAGTTACTTCATATTAGATTATATATAAATATAAGCATTACATAGTAATCTACATGTACTCACTGAGTAATTTATTCCCTTTTCAAGTCTCATGTAGGTACTGCATCCTCATTGTTTACCTGCATTTACAGTGATATAGCTGTCAGTCTCCACTACATTTAGCACCGAAAGAAATGTATGTAACAGATGCAATAACAGTCTAGCCCCTCCACATTCATGGACAACAAATAAAAAACTTCAGAACAGATAATAAAACATGTCAACTACAAAATTTGCGGAAGGGAATATTTTGATGCAGCAACATCCCAAGATTCCATTAAAAAGTAGTAATAAATTCCCAAGATTCCATAAATTAAACAAGTCTAAAACGTATCAAGCTATCTATCAAAAAAGTAAACTAAAACGTGAAGAATGAATAAAAAGTGAATATCAAGAGCTGCAGTAATCAGAATGAATAGGAAACCAATTAAAAAAGTTAATACATTGCAACTCTACAAAACTGGTCACCTTGCGTAAAGGGTCCCGTCAATTTCATCGCATTCTTTCTTTTGCTGTATCAGGTTACTACATACCCACTTTGAGATTTTTCTTTTGACGAAGGGTCGTAGACAGGTGAACTAGTGTTTTGATTTACACCCCTGTCATGTCTCTTAGCTGATGATGATTCAGCAGTAGAACACAACTCTCCATCAGTTGCGGATACTTCAGAGTCTTTATTGCATGGAATATCATTGAATGACCTCTCATTGTCCCAGCTTTTTGATCTCTTTAGCTCATGAGAACCTTTCTTTGGCATCTTAATTGAGGGTACTCTTTGATCGTGGGATGAGTTACTTGTAAGAGTAACTTTCTCCTGCAGAACAACCCTTGGAGTGGCAAAATTATCGTAGATGTTAGAGTTTTCTACAACAACTTCATCTATCCCATCTGCCTTTGACAGCCCTGCAGCTGCCTTGGATTCCCACATAACAGATATAGCATCTGTTAAGCGTTCTCTGGCTAGATCAATATCAACGATAGGCTTTGGGTAGTTTAATCCTAGCTCCACCCCAGCAGCTCTGAGCAAAGTTACAGGAGCATCCCATGGATGATGAATCCATTCGGTTGGCATTCTTGCAAGCTCAGGTATCCAATGCCTCACATATTCTCCCTCCAGATCAAAATGGAAACCTTGAATCTAAACCACAACGAGGAAATAAAAATGAAAAACAAAAAACAGAAAAGGGTGAGCATGGTACAATCACTGCACTTACTTTAAGACATTAGATGAAGAGAGAAAAGAGAGAGAAAGAGAGAGAAAGAGAAGTTAATTTAAAGGCCAAATCATTTTAAATGTATTAAGGAACTTTCCACACACCACTACTTTGGGGTTCTCAATTGTCATTTCCTTCTGCTAATAACTAAGAATAATCTCATTTTGAAGTTATGCAAGAAGCTATTGAAAATTCAACAATGGTTGAATGAGCAAACCTGTGGATTATCGAGACGTTCAAGCTCATGGCCATCTGGTAAGCTTCCCGATATATACTGCCATCCAAGGATGTCACTTTCCAAGTCAGCATCCAAAAGAGTGTCCCAGAAGTATTTCATCCCCCATGTCCATGGAAGCAATAAAACCTTCACACAAAAACTAGAAACAATAACTCGAATCCTATTATGTATCCACCCAGTTGCCCACAACTCTCTCATCCCAGCATCCACCAATGGGTAACCGGTCCTTCCTTGCCTCCAAGCCTTAAAATCATTCTTGTCTAAGCGCCATGGGAAGTATCTCAACTGTTTCAGCAAGGATCTTTCATGAGTAAATGGGAAATTAAAAGAAAGGTACCTTGAGTATTCTCTAAGTCCAATTGCCTTAAGGAAAAGATTCACACTCTGTTCGCCAACAGCATTTTCTTCATTTTTCCACAATACTTGCTTCATTCGTATAGATTGCAAAACTTTTCTGATGCTTAATTCCCCAAAATGTAGATATGGTGATAAAAGAGACGTTGTGTTTCTGCCAACCTTTGCCCTATTTTTTGAATAGTTAATTAGGTGATGTTCAATGAACTCTGATAGAGCTTTATCAGCATTGCTCCAACCCGGAGACCATCCACGGCTTAGCAAAGCATTGCTTGATTTTTCTTGTTCATCTTCAAGGCCTAATTCCTCAATAGAACAGCTCCTGACCTTTCCTGCCATAAGCATAGTAGTAAAGAAAAAGGAAAAATGTTTAAAAGAAGGAATCATTTTCCCCTAAATGCAAGCTTCAAAAGTAGAAATTTCACATTTACGGCAACCTCAAATAATTAGAAATCTTGGGAAAGTTATTCTTTTCATGTATAAGTTGGAATCTGATCAGAGTACAACTGAAAACAAGGAAACAGACAGCAGGATGAGGATACTATCTATTATGTTTTTCACCATTCTAGGAACCCATACTCATATTGCTTATCACAACCACTTGTTCAGATTTCAGACACATCCAATTAAGTGGCTAAAGAGACCTGCTGGAGGACACAACTTCCAGGGAGGAAGAGTTGAAGCAGATTCCATGGGCATACTTAAGCATTTTTCCCAGTAAGCATCAAAGGTTGTAAAGGCATGCCCCTGTTCATCATAAACTTCCCATGGTTCATATAACAAATCTGCATTGAAGCTTTGCACAGAATATCCAAGTTCAACCAGCTTTTTCTTAATTTCATGATCACGAATCAATGAAACTGGATCTGAAATGGAAAAAATAAATAAATAAATACTTGCTGTTAGACTTAGTAGCCAGAAATTTGATCAAAATGAACAAAGGGTGGTATCGAAATTGATGAAAGGTAGTTTCAGCAAAAAAAAAATAAAAAAATAAAATAAAATTGATGATCGGATATTCATATTAGAAGATATAAATGACAGCACATCTCAAGTACTTGTGCTAGCAGAATGCAGTATGAAGAAAAGAAGTTATGTAAGCAAAAAGGAGATGCACAGTCATTGTCCATATAAGGCCATAACATGCTTTATTTGCACTCTAAAGTTAGCCAGATGCTATATTATGATCAACCATGATATCCTAATCACTATTTCAAATTTTGTGTGGATACTTAAGATAGAATCTACATAGTCCTCAAGCCAACTAAAACTAGATTCATGCTATATCAGTATGAAAACATGATATTACTGCAGATACACCAAGTTCATAAGCAGAAACTACATTGTTATTTCGATTTCTAGTTGACCAAGGAATCATGCTCAACTCAATCTAGATTTTGATCCCTTTAGTTCAGTTATTTTTTTCTTCTTATTTCTTTGCAACTTTCAATTAATTTTTGTAATATAGTATATATGTTATACCTCTTGCATTTATACCTTGTTTAGATATCCTTCAAAAACTAAAGCCTGAAAACCTCAGGGGTTTTCAGTGCTATTAATCTTTTTGATAGCAAATAAAATATGACATTTAAACAACAGCTATTCATGTTCACCTATCACACTAACAGAATATTTATTCCATAGCCCTTATGCTCTCTTCTTTAAAGCGTAATCCTTCGATATCTCATATCTATGAAGTTCATTCTCACATAAATCACCTTGAAACTACCAAAAAGCTTAAGGTGTCTTTTTTTTTTTTCAAGTTCTGAATTTAAGCAGGAAGATCCATGAAAGCTTTTTTCGTACTTTTTTGGTTCACTTATTCACATTTCAGACATGCAAAAAGATAGAGAATTCATTTACTAATAAAAATAACAGAACTCTATAAATTAAAACGATGAAATACCACTTAGTTTTAAATATGATACAACAATTTCCAATTGTTGAGAGAGTCAGAAGATTTACAAACCACAACCATCTACAAAACATCGAGAAAATTGAAATCTAACTTAAACAAGTCAATCATCAAGCTGACTAAGTACTAACATACTTGCAAAATTAATAGAGAGAAAAAAAAAAAAAAAAAAAACTAAAAATGTGAAGCATACCATAAAGATGATTAAAAACTACTTTAGTTGCCCCAACAGCTTCAATGCACTGCATAAGGGCAGCAAGTGTATTCTCAGCTTTAATAAACACAAGTCCAGCCCCAAGAGATCTCAAAGACTGATCCAACAGCGCAAGAGATTGCTTCAGCCACCACCTCGAAACACGACCCGGGTAGAATTGCCTTTCTTCTTTGGGGCACCATATAAAGACAGGAAAAACACAACCATCCCTTGCAGCTGCCGCTAAAGCAGGATTATCTTCAATCCTGAGGTCTTTCCTAAACCAAACAACGGTGTTTGAAGAGCCACCCATGTTCAAAATTCATCAAAATCCGCCAGAAATGCCCCAAATAAATTCATAGCAACAAAAGACCTCACTGAATTGACGCCCATCTGATAATACTTGAAATCCCTTCAAGAACACCAAACAGAGACAACCGTAAATTAAGCTTGTAGCAGCTTTCAAGCCCTTTTATTCCAGAATGAATTGCTCATTAAACTATTGCCCAGCAGATTTCAACAGTTACCCTTGTTTTCAAACAAATTTGAACAGCTCTTGTAACTTTAACCATGGATTTTCTCCAGAATCAAACACCACACCTGTACTACCAACTGGTTTATTCCAAGCAAATCTCACGAAGTCCTTAATCCAAATCAAATCCTCATGTAATAAAGAAAAAAACACTGAGGAATGGATGTCTGCTTCAAACAAGTACTAACATGTACATACCTTGCAACAAACACCGCAAGCAAGTGCACTAGAAATTAAAAAGACAACACATCACAGAATCTAACTAAGAAACTCAGCATAGACTTGTTAACAAAACCTTCATCATGAGCCTCAAAGAGGATAAATGCCAAAAGAACAACAACAAAGAAATCCCATTTTGACCCATTTCCCTGGAACCTTCAAGCAAGAAGGGCTTTCCCGGTGGTTACACTGTTATTAAACTATCTCTTATAAGTAATTCATAGTTTATTATATTTTACTACTTGAGACTCGTAATCATACTGACTTACCGACTTATTATGTGTACTATTTATAATATTTTCTTTATAAAATATTTATTTTTTATAATATATATTATTTATTTTTAAAATTATTTATTTTTTAAAATATTATTTTTATTAAAAAATTAATAAAAATATTCATAAAGTAAACTAAAAGATTACTTTTTATTTTTATTAATTATTTGATATATATTAACTAAAATTAATTTATATTTTAATAAATTAATTAATTAAACATATAAATAAATTTATTTATTTAAATTTATATATCTAAAAAAATAAATTATATGTTGCAGCCTACAACGTCCAAAAAATAAAAATAATAAACAAGTGTGTTTGAGCATTTATCAAACCTTCGCTGAGTGCTTGGTGAGACAACCCTAATGGGACGTCTCGTCCCATTAGGGATGCCCGAAACATTTGAATTGGGCAAAAGGGGTGAAAAGTCAAAAATCTCAGCCAAGAGAGACTATTTGATTCGCTACATTCAAAAAGTACCGAAAAAAAATAGCAAAAAAAAAAGAAAAAAAAGAAAAAGAAAAAGTTGAAGAAGAAGAAAATTGCACTTTATGTGCATATATAATAATAACAATAATACAAAAGAAAGAAATGATATGTAACTTTTAAATTCGAACAACAAATGATTTGTAAGAATATAAAAATTTTGATTTTTTTTGAAAAAAATTCATTGTTTCATATTTGATTAAAAATATTATGAGAAAAAAATTCAAACCTTTTAAGGTTTACCTATTTTCTCACTACAATTTGTATATAAAATGAGAAAATAATTTTTTTCATAAAAAGACTTTTATATTAATATAAAGAATAATTATATATAACTGACTTTTATTAAATCATTTATGTCCAATTAAATAATTATAAGAAATTTTTTATTAAGAATAGTTTTTAAAATATTTTTTGAATATTTTATCAAAAATTTTTAGCTACCAAACAGATTTTAATTAAAAGAATGATTAAGTCAATATATGTGATACAAACTCAAGACAGAAAATGGTTCAATGGCGTTATAATTTAAAGATAGTTTTTCCTTTTTTTATTAAGAATTTTGAAAACATTAAAAAATATTATGTAATTGGTTAAAATTCTAATTTACTTTCTAAAATGAATGGAAAATATATTTTCAAAAAAAATTTAAAAAAATATTATTTTTTACATTTTTTTCACTATATTCATTGTGCAATTCAAAATATACACAACCAAAATAAAAATTTTAAAATAATTTTTTGTTGTTTATGGAAAATTAGATATTTTCTCATTTAAAAATATTTAGGTACAGATAATTGTATTTGAGTTCACATTTACTTATTTTTGTATCATAGTATTGAACACTCCTTATATCGATCACGTGGGTACGAGCAAATGCTGGGGTATGCTTCTGTCTCTTGTGGGGGCGGTCACGCTCAAAGCAGCGTTGGAGGGAAGTAACAGTTCGTAGCGACCGAACACGTCTTAGAGTGGCATCAGAATATTCAAAATCATGTCGTTTCAAGGGTCACTGGCAGGTTTGACGATAAAGAAATTAGAACAAAAGTTCTAGTCATATCAACCTTTACATCAAATTCAATATAACGTTTTTCAAGTTTCGTGTATAAATATTTTGCCTTTAGCACGCCAATTGGGGAGACGGCTGTGTTATAAATAATTTATCCAATCGGTGACCTTGATACAAATGTGAACGTAAAATTATATACTATTCAGTATACCAGATACAAAAACGAAAAGCCACTAATGAACATAACAAAACAGAATAAAAAAAAAAAAAAAAAAAAAAAATCGATTGGTTAAGCTATATAGTGATCTCTATTTAGTTTGTGCATGATGAGCTACATTCCAACAAATGTTCTTATTTTTTATATTAAAAAATATATTTTAACGGTTAAAATTTAACTTAATAAATATATTTTTGAAATCTAAAAACAGAAGTATCATAAACAACTATTTAACCACTCAATGTAAATACAATACTGATCAATGCAAGAGCTTCATCTACCGTGCAAACAAGTAACTAAAAACCTAATAATTAATCTGATAAATCTTTAACACGAATGGTGTATTTAGAAATAGATCGGATTTGCTTACTACGCAAATCATTGATCAGCTTAGATTTTGCTATACAGCTTAATATCATGACCACTGGAGAGCAACGATAGTTTTCTAAACCAATTAGTATAAAGCAGCTAAAGGAGATGTCTTAACCATGCCTCATAAGAAAATACCAATCCCTAAAATGGCTCAACTTGAACGTCAAAATAATGCAATATGTTAAATTTTACATCATTCAGTTTAAATAATTTATAATTTCAATTATTCATAATTTATTGCTAGAACTAAAAAGATCAAAGAATCTTATACAAATTTATTACTTTGAATTCATAGAATCTAATTAATTCATGTGATTTTATTATCTCATGGATTGAGAGTGTGGAAAATTGTTCCTATTGCTTTTTTAATAAGATCCATTATGCAGTGAGATCATAGCATACGATCTAAGTTTAAACACATCCAACAAGTGTCATCTTGTCTATTTGTAGCTGAACAAAAGGAACTCAAAATTTGAGGAAAAATGGAAAATAAAAATTGATTTGCAATTGAAGGAAAGGTTTCTAGGTAGTTGTATTTTTCATTTTCCATGTGTTTTGATCTATCATTTAAAGAGTCAATTTGTTTGAAAATAAGGTATCCTAACAAAATAAATAGGTTATAAACAACCAAAAGACTCCTACTTAAACCAACTAGTTTAATAAGTAACACATTACCTAGTAGACTAGTTGATTGTACACATACTGACTCGATATCCATTTGCGAAGTGATGAAATAAAAAACAATAACTAAATGTATGGAAAATAAATTCATTGTGTAGTTAGAGTCGGTTTGTAAACTTTTATGAGAGCATAGTTAACCTCTTGGTCTATAACTTTACCAATCATGTTATGTCTTCCTATTCATTTCATTCACGAGTGGTCTTTTGTATTTAGATATAAGCCATGATTGCATCAGTTATTATGTTATGACACAACCAGTCATCTCCTCAACTAGTGTAAGTTTAGGGTAAAATAGTCATATACAAAACTCAACAAGTGTCACATCAAATTTAATGTGTAGGTTAATACGATTAAGACCTCTAATCTAAATTTTAAACTATAGGACCTTTGCTCTTATTCCAAAAAATGATAGGACCAAATATCTAAAAATTCCTTTTGAAAATAGCACGATTATTCAAAATAGAGTACTCTATTTAAATCCTACTTCCCTACTAGTGATATCTCGATTAAACATTTTTTTTTTTTTGTTTTCTTAATTGTTTTTAGCCCATTTTTTTCTTTCTCCTCTTCTTCTTATTCTCCTTCTACTTCTTCATTTTGTTATTAAAAGAATATATTTGGTAATTTGGTTTGCAAATCGTACAAACCAAAAAACGTTGGTTTGCTTGACCAAGATACCCATATTAAAAAAAAAAAAAAAAAGTAACACTAACATGTTATATGGTTCTAGGCGGGAATAATTTCAAATATACATACATACATATATATATATATAGGAGTTTGAGTGAGGTATCACTAACATGTTATCTAAATAACTACAATCCTTAAAAAATTAAGTAATATGGATTACCATTTAGTAGCTACTTTCTTTTTTTTTTCTTTTTGTTGTGTTTTATTTATTTATGCTTCTAATAAAATATAATTTTCTCTTGATAAGTAGTTTTTTTGACAAACATTGTATAGAAATGATCTCATTGTCTTTTGATTATATGTATAACACCAACTTTCGATGTAATACCCCAAAATTTTGTCGAATAATTAAAATAAAATAAATAATTCTAGTAAACTTTGAGGAAACTATAAAATTTGTGATGTAAAACATGTACAATCAAATATACAAAGGGGTACACGAATTGAAATAAAACACAAAAATTCGTAAATGACAAACACATTGATTACCGCAGTAATGGAATTAGCTACCGTAATAGTGCATTCCAACCCAAAAAAATAATGAAAATATTGTATTCTAGTTATTGCGGTAATGCCTTCTCAGTACTCCAATAGTATGTATAAAACCTACGCAAAAAAAAATTATGTAAGTTTTCAAAATGACTATAGAAAGCTTCTAACGCACAGACAACTTCTAAAGTCGATACTTGCTAATACTTGTACGTAGGAAACAAGTAAAATAGAAAGGAAATGAGTTAGGAAAGATTGCTACTAAGGAAATATTGCTCCCCACTCAAGCAAGTGTGAATCACTTCTCTTCTTATTTTCCTATCCTTCTTATTGGCATTATTTCGTTCCCTAATTATTTTACACAACAACTATAGTAGTAGAAAGGAGGAGAACCCATAACTCTACATCACAGTAACAATAACACACTATTGGGCATCCCTTTGCAAAAACTAGAGGATTCAACAAATCAATGAAGGCTTAACGACCCTATTTAAGTCTCAAATACATGATTCATGGTCTAGAGTTCGAAGTGTTAGGATTTCATGGTCGTAGGAGAACAAGGGATGGGAGAAACATACCCAAAAATTCAGTTTTCGTACTGGTTACAGTGATAGTGATCATTGTTATCGCGGTAATACCTTCATCTTCATCTGTATCTAGACTTTTCCACTGATTACTGCGGTATTCTATCGTGGTAGTACACTGTATCTTTGTCATTACCCACTGGTTACCATGATAGCCTACCCCTGCAATGATACTGCAATTTTGAAAAGCCCTCTGGTTACCGCTATTTTAACATCCCACCTCCCCCTTGTGGCTCAATGGCTCGACACGTTCAAGTCACATGCATGCCCGTTAGGAGATGGCCACTTGAGAGGTAAGCCTGTATTACTTTATTTCATTCTTTCTAATTCGACCCCAAATCCATGAAACTTCCTGAATAACATCCATTCATTTACAGATAAAATAACTCAATCTTAGTAACTAATTTAGAAGGTACAAAAGAACTTGACGTTTATTACAATGAAAATAACTTTAAAATTCATAGTAAACTGGGCCATCATTTTGAAAATTAAATTAGGGCTAACATGCCCAACCTAAATATTTCATGAATGCTAGTAAAATAAACTTGGATACACAGCTTCTGATCATTAGTACCTTGAAAGATTAAAAAAGGAAGGGTGAGCTCAAGAGTCTAATGGATTATCCCAAACATTTAGCTCATTATTTCAAACAAATAAAACATACATAGGAAAACAATTTTATAGATTATGCGATTCAAACAGTTGTTTGTTATCAGTTGACATTCAAACTCAGAAGTAAATACGCCCCAGTGTTCCAAATATGAAGAGAGATATCAAGTTTAGACATTCAAACTCATCATATGTGAAGTGGGGTTAAATTCGAACCCTCGTTTCACCGAGTTGGAACAATCAAGGTGAAAATTCGTCCTCGTCCTGGTATATGTTATTATGTTTATTAATCTTTTCTTTTAGTGATCAATCATGTCAATAACAAATTTGAAGTAGATAAATAAGCATGTAAATATCTAAGCATGAGATCATGTCAACGAGCATATAGTGATCATGGCATCTCATGCATGCATACAAGGCATGCATATATCACTCAATCAAGTCATATAGAATCATGACATATCTTTAAACTAGGCAAGCAACCATGAAAATAATACTTGAATCAAAATAATAAAATAAAATTTAGAAATCACTTCCACTTTAATCGCTTTAATCCCATTGAGTTGCTATTCCAAACTTCTTCAAGTCTTCAACCTTGAAAATCAAGACTAATGGGTTATGCACGTGTTTCTAACATTCTTGAATCATAATCTAATGGTCTTTCATCATGGATAACCTATAATGTGCATGAATATCACCCTAGATGAGCCTAAGGAGGGTTTCTCATGTCTGTATACCACGGTAGGGAAAGTAATTACCACGATAGCCAGAAGGTAGGTGTGGAAAATAGGAATTTCAAGAGCATTATCATGGTAGGCTACCACAATAACTAGAAGATGTTTTCAAAGTTGGATGCACTACTGCAGTAGGCTACCGCTATGGTCTATGTGGATTTCCCAGAAATAGATGAACACGATGACACTACCACAATCACTATCAGGATAGCCCGTAGGAAAATAGGATTTCTAGGTTTGTTTTACTCATTCTATGTTCTCCTACGACCATGGCACCCTACTACTTCAACTTCTAGACTGTAAAACATGAAATTGAAACTAAAATAGGGTGGTTATACCTTTGTTGAACCTTCAAATGTCTCTGGTTGATCAACAGACTTACCTAGCATAGGATTTGTGATGAAAACTCTATTTTTCTCCTTTCTACAACTATGTTTGCTATGTAAAACAGCTAGGGATGAAAAGGGATGCTTAAACACTATTGGGAGAGCAAGAAGATAATTAGTTTGTTCTTGCTAGGATGAGAAGAAAGGATGCTTGCCTATCATCACATATCATGTATCTTGATTCATGTAAGCCTAAGCATGCGTATCCTAGACAAGGCATGTTGATTCAATTCAAAGTTATCGTGGATATACAAAGCATAACACACATGCAAGTCTTATTGAAATCAAAATAATAAAGTAAAACTTGGAAATCACTTCCACCTTATGCACTTATTCCTTCGTTATTGGGATTTCAAGCTCCTTGAATCTTCAACCTTGAAAATCAATACCGAAGGGTTATTTACATGTTTCTAACATTCTTCAATCATAATCTAATATCAGAATGGTTAAGGAAATCACCCTAGATAAGTTAAACATGGTCTTGGGTTTGTGTACCACAGTAGGAACATGCATTACCGCAATGACTAGTGTGCAGAGATGAAATGTAACACCTCAACCCTCGTATCTTTAAGCATTGGACACGACCACCATTCTCTTGATGGTGGATTAAACCAAACGGCAAGTCGGGCCGGTGTTACTTTACAAGTGACACACACTTGACTTTCTTTCCATTTCAATTATTTCATGCCTTGATTGTATTTAACAGAATATAACTTAAATTTAAGAATTTAATAAGGCAATAATAAAAGAAATAACTAAAATTCATAAACTCAATTAATTAAATAAAATTGATTACATAATTTGATTTAAAAAAAATTCTTACAGCGGAAGTCTTAAAACTTGGGCAACATGCCCTTACATAAAAAATAGAAACTTTTTAAACAAAAAGAGCCTAACTAATATTCATGGTCTTCATGTGATTCAATTACTTGAAAAATAGAAGGAAGGAGTGAGCACATAGCCCAGTGGATCTTTCTAAACATCTAAATCATTATTTCAATTCAAACAAACCAAGCATATCAACCATTTTTGTACATTAAGCGATTCAAACAAATTTCTTGTTTATAGTTGACATTCGGACCGAAAGAGTTTAATTTATGTGTTCCACATCGTAGGGAGAGAGATTGACAAAGCAAAACTCAAACCCCAATATCTATGAAGTGAGATCACTCTTGGAAACCCAGTTCAAAATTGTCAATGGTAAACTGGCAAACTGGGTCGGTGGGTGGAACACACACGATGACACTATGCAGTCCATCATTGCGTCGGTATGTGGATTGAATCATTATTTAATCTTTTCTTAGTGATAAAACACACAATATCGGATTAAACCATCAATGCAGCATATACAAAACATGAATCATTAAATATTTATTCATGGCACAATTCATGTATAACATGCATCAGTATTCTTAATTTCTAAACATGCATAACATGTATATTCATGGCACATCAAATAAATACAGCATGCATATTAAAACATATATTCAATCAATCATCTTCAAAACATTATCACACATGCAAGACTTATTCAAATTAAAATAAAGAAATAGATGTTAGAAGTCACTTCCACCTTAAAAAGGTCTCTTCTGCACGACTCTAAAATCCGGCAGAGTTTTGTTACTTCAAGGCTTCCAAACACTCAAGAACTCTCAAGAACACTCAAGAACTAAGGGGATTGCCAAGAAGAAGGCTTAGAGAATAATATGACAATTCAACTCTTATTTTTCAGGATGAGATGAATTGTGAGCATGGGGGGTGTTTATATAGAGTTCAAAAGGGTAGAGAATGACAAGTTTGTTGTGTCATCTTATGGGAAACTTGCCAATTCTTCAAAATTTCATGCCCCCAAGCATAGGAGATTAGCAAGTAATTTTTTAAAAATTTTTGGGAATTTAGAAACTAATTTTTTGGATTTTAAAAGTATTTAATCAAATTTTTTGGATTTTTCGATTATTATTTTCAGAGCCTCGGATCGGGACCGTTAGATCATCCTCGAATCATGCATTCGTATATCAGATCAGTGGGTTGCATCTGGGCGGTCAGATCTTCCTCGAGCGTGGTGTTGGATCTTCGATCGTGCGAGTCTGATCTGGGCACTTAGATCATCCTCGAGTGCCGCACAGTTTCTTGATCAATTGACATCGTTCCGTCGGATTTCCTTGAGTGCGGTGTTGGTTTGCGATTTTTGAATTACAAATTTTCTTTGGATGCTTGAATCGTCCTCCATACACGCATTTCGTGATGAATGAAACTCGTTCTAATCGTCTGATCGTCCTTGATCGTTTCTGTCTATCTGATTTCCTCGATCATAGTACTCGTTCGCGATCATCTCAGAACGCCTCGATCTGGATCGTCTGATGAACCTCGAGTGACGCGATCAATCAGAGATATCTCAAATCTAGGCCGTTTGATCGAATGTGTTGATTGCAAACCGTCCAATTTTTGGTGATCTGGTGTTCTAGGCGTTCGGTGCGATCTTGATCTGGGCTGTTGTAACACCCCAACCCCTATATCTTTAAGCATTGGACACGACCACCAATCTCTTAATGGTAGGTTAAACTAAACAGCGGGCCGAGCTGGGGTTACTTTACAAGTCACACACACTTGACTTTCTTTCTATTTCAATTATTTCATGCCTTAATTGTATTCAACAGTACATGACTTGAATTTAGGAATTTAATAAGGCAATAATAAAAGAAATAATTGAAATTCATAAACTCAATTAATTAAATAAAATTGAGTACATAATTTGATTAAAAAATTATTACAGAGGAAGTCTTAAAACTTGGGCAACATGCCCTTACATAGAAAATTAAAAACTTTTTAAATAAAAAGAACCTAACTAGTATTCATGGTCTTCATGTAAATCAATTACCTGAAAAATAGAAGGAATGGTAAGCACGTAGCCCAGTGGATCTTTCTAAACATCTAAATCATTGTTTCAATTCAAACAAACCAAACATATCAAAAACTTTTGTACATTAGGCGATTCAAATAATTTCTTATTTATGGTTGACATTCGGACCAAAAGAGTTTAATCTTTGTATTCCACATCGTTGGGAGAGAGAATAACAAACCATAAACAAGAAATTGTTTGAATCGCCTAATGTACAAAAGTTTTTGATATGCTTAGTTTGTTTGAATTGAAATAATGATTTAGATGTTTAGAAAGATCAACTGGGCTATGTGCTCACCCTTCCTTCTATTTTTTAGGTAATTGATTTACATGAAGATTATGAATACTAGTTAGATTCTTTTTATTTAAAAAGTTTTTAATTTTCTATGCAAGGGCATGTTGCCCAAGTTTTAAGACTTCGACTGTAATAATATTTTTAATCAAATTATGTACTTAATTTTATTTAATTAATTGAGTTTATAAATTTTAGTTATTTCTTTTATTATTGCCTTATTAAATTCCTAAATTTAAGTCATGTACTGTTAAATACAATCAAGGCATGCAATAATTGAAATAGAAAGAAAGTCAAGTGTGTGTAAGTTGTAAAATAACACCGGCCCGGCCCGCCATTTGGTTTAACCCACCGTCAAGAGAATGGTGGTCGTGTCCAATGCTTAAAGATACAGGGATTGGGGTGTTACAAAGTTGGTATCAGAGCTCAGTTAGTAGATATACTGGGCAAGAATTGGAAAGTTACTCTGATACCAAAGGTGGTATTAGAGCTCAATTAGTAGATGTACTGGGCAAGAATTAGAAAGTCAAACATTAGTTGTTTGACAAGAATTAGAAACTCAAATTAGGGTTTCACTTGAAGTTGAATTGAATCTTGAATGCCCTACCTTCTATTTTTGAACTTGAAAAAATTTTTAGAAAGTATTTTCAAAAAGGAAAAAAATATATTTTGAAATGTTTTGTTCGGATACAAAGACTACAAGTTGAACTAATAGTGGGTAAGTCTTGTCTCGAGTAAAGCTAAACATTGAAAGGGAGGTGGGTTGTTAAGCAGACTTTGGTTTCGCCGCCCGATCTGGAGGTTGTCCCACCAGCTTATATGAGTAGTCAGAGTTGAAGAACACTCTTATTTTTTATAAAAGAAAACTAGAAGGTGGAAAATTAGGGCAAGAAAGTGAATAGAAGTCGGAAAAGATGTCAAATATGGTATCTTGACTAGATAAAGGTTGTGAGTCAACCAAATTGAACCCTAGGTCCAAAGAAAGACCCTAGGTAGGAACGTGGTGTAGCCACGGGTCGCACAGTGGATCAAAAACATAAATCTCTAGGGCATAGGCTAGAGAAGAAAACTTGTGTAAAAACAGAAAATTGTTTGATCAGGACACGAGATCGGGAAGCTTCTGTAACTTTCCGTTTCTATATAGTATGGGATGCATAGGAATTCGGGGTATGGAGGAAGCCTGGACTTGGAGAATGATGGACCATGTGTGGTGAATGATCGGTGACTCTGGCAGAACGGTTTTCTCTATGCTCGCTGGTATGGGACGGTGGAGTATAGTGGGCTCGGGAACCTTAGTTATCGAGATATTTGCGAAATTGTTTGGGTACAGCTCTGTTGTGAGTGAAAGCCTAAGTAGTAGGGGTAGAGTGGTATGAGACACTTGAACCTGAAAGCTTAGGTGGAAGCTTGGGACCTTGTTGTGCTAGCGTGATTGTGTGATTGTGTAATATGCATGTTGTAATGTTTATTTGCTTTGAGACCAAATCCTGTACCCATGCATGAAAAAAACCTAGAAGAAAAACCTTTAGGCCACTGAATAGATCGAGAACCTAGAGACATAAATCTAGAGTCATGGTAGCACGAACATAACGAAAACTTGAGGAAATGATACAACATATGATGTAGGAAAGATAACCATTTCTCAAGTCTGGAAAAACACTTAGTATCCCAAAGATAAGAAAAAATGGGTGAGTACCCTAAATGAATGTCCTATTTGAAATTGCTATGATTGGACACTAAAGTGGCTTTGGCTTGTAGATAATGGAAGGAATCCAGGAAAACACCAATACACCTTATCAAAGTAACCAAGGGGCAGATGTGGCAGCAACTTCCGTCCTATCACCAGAAATAATAGCAGAAATCACTCGACAGGTGGTCGAGCAAGTGATGAGGACTCTACAGTCATAGCCTGAGGTTCAGAATGAACTAAGAATGAGAATCAATGAACTAGTCATTCCTCTAAGACTAACCATGCACAAATAAACGACAGCTGAGATTAATTCAATCAAAAAGGATATCCACTTCAAACGATCCGTAAAGAATAAAAACAAGAAACTACCAAATGATCAAAAGATGGGAAAGGAAGGCAAGAAACAAACTCACCAAATTGAAAAAGAACCAAAGAAGTAGGCTAAGAAACAAGGGTTGTCCTATGTGTGTAGACAAAGGGGGCATTTTGCCAAAAATTGTCCAACTGCACCTGTTCTGTTCGGGCTCCTCAACCTCAAGATAATAAGGATTATGGTAAGAACCAAGCTAAAATGTTGGCTCATGAAGATCACGACCCTCAGTAGAAACCCTCATAGTCCAATGTTAGGACAAATGAATTAATTTTGAATATGAGTAGTAGTAGGGAGACCTTTATTTTAAGATTGCTATATGTTAGCATTTATGAATTTTAAGTTGAAATAAGGTTTTGTACCAATTATCTCTATTAATGAAATTTTTCCCTTAAGAACTCTTGTCATTACATGTTGAATATCCAAAAATGGAAAGTATGGGAATAGAAAGTGTGAGTAGTAACCCTGGAACCTGCCGTGTGGGAAGAAGTGACAAAGAAACTCTTACCCTCAGATAGATTGAGAACTTAGGGCTAGGTATGACCCTAAATGAAAGACAAGCCTATCTCTATAGCAAGTCCTGCCATCGGACCTGTTACATCAAACCAGTGATGAACAAAAGGCAAGACAAATGACTCACAAGCTTAATTGAATAGGACAGGCATACTTACTTCATGTTAAATGATGAGAATACCTTAAGACTCGAAAGGATCTGTATACCTTAGAATGGATAAAGTAAGCAGATCACCCAATAGTGAAGGATAAGTATTCCCTACCAAAGTGACCCATTCGATCATTTGGAGAAGCCACCATTACTTAAGAACCGATCTAAGGTCAGAAAATCA
>JAJIYU010002169.1:0-32161 GCA_030144865.1 Tinospora cordifolia | reverse complement strand
TTGATAGTAAATTGGGCTTTTAGATAGTTGATTTTTATACGTTCCCTGAGGACGATATCCGGTCTCACCGGTTATTACTATTGCGATCCCGTACACTTGCGGGGTTGCTAATAGTATGCACAATCATCAACATATAAAAAATGCAACAACGAATAGCATGTACAATAATCAACATATAAAAATGAAGCAGCGTAATATACCATGAAGTATGCCATGTTTCGAGGGTCTAGTATCTAAACTCGGCACCCTACTTTTACTTCAAGGATCCTTTGGTCATACTGTCATTCCGGACAGATGTGAGCATTGTTCAGGCTATACTACGATATCAATCATCGATCGTGGCCCACCAACCAGGCCATACTATCGTATCTTGACAATCGTGGCCCACCAACTTGGTGGTACAGTCGCCACCCACAAACTAGTAGAGTGTGTCATGCAACACTCTAAATATATCTATAAAGTATATGAACATACCATTCTTATCTCATGACTATCACAATCCAATGTCTGCACCTTGTAACATCTCATCATTAGGCGAGGTCAACACATTTGGAGATTCATTGATCAGTCTAATCTTAGAGATATCATGATCCAATGTCCTCACCTTGGAACCTCTCGCACTTAGGTCAGGTTGGCGCATCTGAAGATTCATTGATCAGCTCTATCTCAGAATTATCATGATCCAATGTTCGCACCTCAAAACGTCTCATCTTGAGGCTAGGTTAGCATATCTGAAGATCCATACTCGTATCTCACGACTATCACGATCCAATGTTCGCACCTCGGAACCTCACATCTTGAGGCTAGGTCAGCACATTTGAAGATTAGTCCTATCTCAATGCAATATGCAATGCATATAGCACCCAATTATGCAACAAGTATAAGTAGAATAAATGATTAAGTAAATACATCAAATTACTACTTACAAACTAGATCGACTACCACCATTCCCCCGGTCGCTGGTCGCTAGTCACATCTCTCAATATCAAGCCAAATACCAGAAGCTTACACTATTAACACATGTTTTGCTTTTAATATAAACTAAATAACCTCTTCACAAATTTGTTATAATATACATTAAATAGGAAAAATTAATTATTTCTTATGTTACGCATTTTTTTATGTGAAGTAATTTATAATGCTATATAACATTAAATATAAATAATGTTATATTTATAACATTACATAATCAATTATATAACCTTATATGTAATCAATTAACATTTTAGTAATATTAATTATACGTATATAACATTATATATACATATAATATTAATCTATACATTTTTTTCCTCCATTTGCATAAAGGCAAATTTAATATATCTATTGATCTTCAAAAATTCTAATTTTGGTGTCATTGAGTCTAGAATTTCATTTTGGTCCCATATTAATATATACATATATTGTGTATTTTTGTCATAGTGTAACATATCATAATTTTGGATCATACAATAGACTAACACTTTTCTTGAAAACTGTACTAGAAAAACTGTAATTTATAACTTCAATGACAATTTTGAATTGAAAAGAGGTAAAAATGATTTACCTAAAATGACGAATCTTTGAAAAAACGATAGCTTTTTCTTCCATCTTTTTTTTTCTTTTTCTCCTTTTTTCTTTCTTCTTCTGTCTCTTCTCGGTTTGCGTTCTCTCTCTCTCTCTCTCTCTCTCTCTCTCTCTCTCTCTCTCTCTCTCTCTCTCTCTCTCTCTCCCCTTTCGTCCCTATAGTGAGCAAGTGAACAACTTGAGAAAATGCCTTTTACATTGTGAGGGCCCTTTACATAGACATGGAAATGGGTGGTCCCATGCCCATTTAATGTTAGGATATCCATTTGACTTGTTCCTTCTTATCCATACCTCATCATCCAATTTATCCTTTCATTTTTTTATATTATCCAACAAGTCACACCTTTATCATATTTTTTTTCATTGTATATATGTATGTACGTATGTATGTATGCAAGAATTAATTCATTTCATTTTTTATCCTCTCTAACTAAGCTCCCACTATGAATATTAATTATTTTTTATTTAATACTCACATTAATTTATACAATTATCGTAAAATTATATATTTTTATTTATAATTTATTAATTCATACATGAAAATAAAATTGAACTTGCTAGCTCCATGTCCAAAATATGGGTCATTACAACTCAAATAAAAAAAAAATAACCATCACTTTGTATTTAATTAATTATTGCAACATTTTTGCTCATTTTGAAAGGTATTCAACATTTCAAGATCCATTTTATTTCACCTTAGTCTATTATTTTCCGTTATCAATGAAGGTTATGTAGATTTTTTTCTTCATCTATTGTTTTTTCTTTTTTTCTTTTTTTGTTATTTTGATAATAATTATTTAGTAAAGATTCTTTTTGTCTTCCATTATTATTTACTTAGTTTAAATGAGATTAAAATTAGTTGTTACGAGCAAGTCTAATGGAGGTGTTGAAAGCAGCTGATGTGAAAGCTGGGCCAATAAGTTGTTAGCCATTTTCTATTTCTGTTTTAGAACCGTTAGGTGTCATTTTCTATTTTTGTTTTAGAGTGCATAAAGCTAGGCTAATAAGTTGTTAGCCTTTTTCTGTTTCTGTTTTAGAACCATTAGGTGTCATTTTCTATTTTTGTTTTAGAGTGCATATTCTATTTAGAGTTATATAAAGGGACCACGTAAGGGGATGGGGGAATATCTGAATATTAAGCATTGATCTCTTTTTTCCTCGTTGCTCTCTTCCCTTCTTTTTCTATTTCTCTTCTATTCCAAATCCTCTTCTCTTCTTCTGAATATCTTTGTCAATGAATCTGTTACACATCAATTGGTATCAGAACAGTCAATCCTAAGACTGATAGTTGAGGGCACTAGATCCAACAACTTGCGAAGGAAGTTGGTTGAGTTGATCAAATAGAATGACAAGAAACATGAAGGCTCCATTAATGAACTCAAAACTCTATCGTGTGATGTAAATTCTCAGCTCATAGATGTCTTGGCTGCTAAGAATGGTGAAGGACCTTCAGGGTCTTCACATGGGGAGGTAGCTGGAGAAGGAATGCTAGAAAAACACCTGTGTCGTCCAACTATGGCTCAAACTACAAACTTCAATTTCCAAAGTTTGATGGGGAGGATTTTAAAGGATAGGTTATGAAGGCAAAATGTTATTTTGAAGTTGAAAAAACTCCTACTCACATGAAGGTGAAGATGGCAGCATCCCAATTGAGTGGAAGAACGCTACAATGGCATCAAGGGTATGTTAAAATCAATGGATCAGCAACCTATTTGGATTGGGATCTCTACATTCAAAATATGGGAACCAGATTTGGGGCCCCTGTTCATGATGATCTTATATCAGATTTAAGGAATCTAAGGTAGATTGGTAGTTTGCAGGATTATATTGATAATTTTGATGCCCTATATCCATGAGTAGAGATTCAAGAATCTCAGGACATTAGGTTCTTCATTTCTTGATTATTACCTGCTCTGCAAATGCCAATTAGAATGTTCAAGCCTTCCTCATTAGCAGAAGCATACTCATTAGCAAGATTGTAGGAGCTCACAGTAGATGCATTCTGTGGAGCCCAACACCCTATACCCATTCCCCTATTTCCTAAAACTCCAAAGCCAACCACTCACACTGATTTCACCTCCAAGAAGGAATTCAAACCCACTACAAATCCCCACACATCTATTGGAATATTACCTACTCCTAACACACCAAAATTCATTGATACATGTGAGACCCCACCCCCGAGATTTTCAATTGGACTTAACCATAAGGCGGGCTGGGCCGATGTTACTTTACAAGTACACAACTTGATATTATATTTCAATTATTTTATGTCTTACTGTAATTCAAGAGTACTTAACTCAAAATTTAGTAATCAAATCAAATAAGACAATAATGCAAGAGATAAAAAAAAATTCATAAACTTTATTAATTTAATAAAATGAAGTACATAACACAATCTTAAAATGAAACTATTATAGCGGAATATTCAAAACTTGGGCAACATGCCCTTACATAGAAATTAAAAACTTTTTAAATTTAAGAAAAAGATAAACTAATATTTATGGTCTTAATGCATATTCAATTTCCTAAAAAATAAGAGACAAAGGGTGAACACAAGTCTAGTGAATCCTTTTCAAACAACCAATTTTTTTAATTTAGACTGAAAACACATCCATAATTCATACACTTGCATACATTACGCATTTCAAGCAACATTTTGTGTATAGTTGTGACTTAGACCAAAAGGGTTTTCAAGGCCCTTGATGTTCTTAACAAAATACCTCCTTAGAATGGAAAAGACATTTCTTAGTCAATTTCATTGGACTTAGGGCCTAACCCATATTCCAAGTATTTTGGGACAACACCTATGTGAACTAATCATATGTAAAGAACATCCATAGTAACCCACATATTCACTATGATGGTACATGGTTATTAATCATCATCATCTCATAATTAATCTCATATTCAAGAATCATAAAATAGGAGAAATAAATCTTAGATTATAAATTATCTAAAAATCAAAGCATGAAACACCCAAAAACATCCACCATATATTGAAATAAACCTAAACATGGTACTAGGCATGACATTTATGAATGCTTAAAACACGCTCATGTACTAAACTAAACTGAAATCATGATTAAATTTTTGAAATTGAAACATGAACGATTTCTGAAAATTAAACATGCAATGAACATGATATTAATCTAAAGAAGAAAAGAGGAGGTTTTAAAAATTACTTCCACCTTAGTTTGCAAAAACAGTTGTAAGCCTCTGAAATCTGGTAGAACTTTGTTACTCAAGGCTTTCAAACACTCAAGGACACTAAAAAACACTCAAGAGTAGTTCAAGATTACTTAAGAACTAAAAGGGATTGCCAAGAAGAGAGCTAAAGAAAATCAAGAGGGACTAGTATGCTCTTGTTTTGAGACAAGAAAGAATGAGAGCATTAGAGGGTTTATATAGAGTCTTTTGGGGATTGATTTCTTAATTTATAGCCTTCCTAAGTTGGAAAATTTCCAATTCTTGAGTTTTTTGGTGCACAAGGATTGGATTTAGGGTATAGGGTGTTTTTGCACGGTTTTATTACGAAGATCGATGGTCACGATTGCTATTTGGGTGATATCGTGCATTCACGATTTTTTTTCCTTTTTTTACATATATATAAGTAAGTAAGTTCTTTTGGTATGAGGGTATATATATATATATAAGTAAGTTCTTTTGGTATGTATTCTAAATATGTGTGTGTGTATTTAGATATTTATATATTTATATTTATAAACATACTCCTATAATATGTGTAACATATTATAACCATACATTATGTGACATTATATTAACACACATATTATATAATATTATATTTACAACCACAATAAATATTTTTATATATTTATACTTATCTAATATTTGCATCACATATTTACACATACCCGTGTGTATATATATATTTCTATTATTTATCCTTGGATACCAAAATTTCTCAATTAATTTGATTTATTTCATACTTTAGAGTATACACAACTTGTATTTAAAAATGTTATAAATTTGTCAAAGTCAAATTGTTTTATTCAATTTTGTTCATCAAATTTTGTAACAAATCTTTGGGGTATTACATTCTACCCCCTCAAATAAATTTCATCTTCAAAATTTGTACTTATTCACAGGTTCCCTAGTGAATAGATGTGGGTACTTGATCTTCATTTCACTCTCTAGCTCCCAGGGAGCTTGTTCCATCCTAATGTTTCCACAACACCTTAACTAAGGGAATATTCTTTTTTCTTAGGTTATGTACCTTGTGATCAAAGATTCCAATTGCCGCTTCTTCATAAGTGGCATCATCTTGGATGTTTACTTAGTCCTAGTGGATGATGTGAGAAGGATCATCAGCGAGCCTAAAAAAAGAACAAGAGTGGTGGGATGGCACCACAGAGACAGGGCCAAAACAAGGAAGAATCTGGAGAACAAGCGAAGAGGCTGAGACTGTGTTATGTGTGCATGCAAAGGGGTCATATTGCAAAAAATTGCCCAACTGTAACAGCTCAAGTACCTCAGCAGTAGCAACTGCAAAACACTCAGGGGGGAGGTCAGAAATGTTGTCCTCAAGCCAGGCAAGAGCAACATAACGACAATCAAGGGCAAAACTAGGGTCGTGGTCAAAACTAGGCTAGAATGTTTGCAGTTGAGACTCAAGAGGACCAAGTCCCTATAGTGGAAGGTACGTGTCATTTAATGTTCCTGTGAGATTATTGTTCGACTTGGGTGCCTCCAAGGCTATTATCTTTGAAGAACTAGCTAATAGGTTACAATTTATGACAACAATTTCATTCATCAAATTTCATTCATCAAATTTCTTACAAATCTTTGGGCTATTACAATACACCATGACCTTATGTACCCCCATAGAGGAATGTGATAACTATGAACAACAAAACAACGAATGAGAAGAGAGTAAATGGGTTATGCTTCTGGTGTGATGAGAAATTTGTACCTAGACATAAGTGCAAAAGGCATTAGGTTTTCATTTTACAGTTGCATATCGATACTAATGGTGAAGACGGTGATGAAGAGGTATTTGAGGATGTTGCTGAAGATTTGCCTATCTCTGCATGCTCTTAGTTGTCAAGATGGAGACCAAACAATGAGGGTGGACTTGGTGACATTATGTGGAATTTTACAGATCTTAAGATGACTTTTCTGTTAGAAGGTGAACCAATAATGTTGAGAGGAAAAACTGATATGAGGCTTAGTATGATTGCAGCTCAAAAATTAGGGACGCTAATGGCAAACCCTTTTGACTTAGCCTTATAGCACTTGCTGACTTTACCTGAGTTGTTTGCTATTAATATTTCTGCTGATTTTTTGTATAAAGATTGACTTGAGCTGCAGGAATTACTGTCAGAATATTTAGATGTATTTGATGAGGGAATGAAATTACCCCCTCACAGAGATTATGATCACAAAATTGAGTTAAAGGAGGGCACAAATGCAATTAATGTCAGACCATATAGATATGCAAGAATTCAGAAGGATGAAATTGAGAAGATGGTAAAAGAAATGTTTGAAGTGGGAGTCATAAGACCTAATAAGAGTCTCTTGCTAGTCTTGTTGTGTTAGTTAAGAAGAAAGATGGAACATGGAGGATGTGTATAGAGCACTCATTCAAGCTACTATTAAGAACAAATTTCCAATTCATGTGATAGAAGAATTGTTGGAAGAGTTAGGGGGTGCAACTATCTTTCCAAAGATAGATCTCAGGTCGGCTTATTGGCTAATAAGGATGGATCCCAAAGATGTTTACAAAAGTACATTCAGAACCCATAAAGGGCACTTTGAGTTTGTTGTAATGCCTTTTGGATTGACAAACACCCATTCTGCCTTCGAGCATCTCATGAATTTTGTGTCTAAAATGTATCTGTGAAGCTTCTTTTTGGTGTTTTATTGATGATATATTAGTTTATAGCAAAAACAAAGAAGAACATTTGAGGCATTTGAAGTTGGTTTTAGAAACTTTTAGAAGAAACTAGTTATTTGCAAAGAATAAGAAGTATAGCTTTGGAAGTGATTAGATTGAGTATTTGGGGCATTTAATTACTAAGGTAGGAGTGCAAACTGACCCTGAGAAGATAGAAGTTGTTAAGAACTGGCCTGTTCCATAGAGTATTAAACAACTAAGGGGATTTTTGTGGTTGGCAGGGTATTATAGGAGGTTTGTGGCCGGTTATGGAAAAATAGCAAGACCTCTTACTAATTTGCTCAAGAAAGATGCTTTCACTTGCGTCCAAAGGCTCAAACAGGCTCTTGTTAGTGCTCCTGTGTTATCATTGCCTGATTTAATTGAACTATTTGTGATAGAAACCGATGCATTAAGAGATGGAGTTGGAGGTGTGTTAATGCAAGGGGTCACCCCCTACCGTTTATCAACCAAGCCTTGGATCCAAAGCATTAGCTTTTATCAGTACATGAGAAGGAAATGTTAGCAATCTTGTTTGCCATAAAGAAATGGGAGGCTTATCTGGAGAATAGACATTTCATTATCCGAACTGATCACCAGAGTTTGAAATATTTGCTGGAGTAATGATTGACTACACCTTCTCAACAGGCTTGGAGCCAAGTTAATGTAGTTTGATAATGAAACGGGAATATATTAAAAGCTGTAGCACTTGTCAGTAGTTTAAACCTAAAAATGTGGCTTCTCCATGCATAACATGTATATCCATGGCATATCAAATAAGTAAAGCATGCATATTAAAAAATATATTTAAACAATTAACTTCAAAACATCATTACACATGCAAAACTTATTCAAATTAAAAGAAAGAAGTAAAAGTTAGAAATCACTTCCAACTTAAAAATAAATCTCTTCTGCACGCCTCAAAAATCCGACAGAGTTTCGTTACTCGAAAACTTCTAAACATTCAAAAACTCTCAAGAACACTCAAGAACAGTTCAAGATTACTTAAGAATTGAGGGGATTACTAAGAAGAAGGTCACAGAGAGTCAAGAGGGACTAGTATGATCTTGAAATCAAGAGGGACTAGTATGCTCTTGGGAGCATTAGAGGTCCTTTATATAGAGTTTGGGGAGTGAAAATTAGTAACTTTGGGCATTTCTAATATAGAAATTTTTTTATTTTTATTAGATCTTGGTGGCTCCAATTCAAACCATGGGTTTTAGGGTTTTTGGTATATTTTTTTTGAATTTTTCTTTCCTTTTTCGAATTTTCCACTTTTTCTTCGATTTTACCTATATTTTTTTATTTTGGCTCCTCTAATCCTAGCCGCATGATTGGTTTGGACCAATAGATCACGGCTGCACAATCGACGAAATCACCAAAATCGTGCAGCGCACAATTCACGCGCGTGAATTCGACAATTTCGCCAAATTCGTGTGCCCCGTGCAATTTTTTCTCTTATATATATATATATATATATATGCAGCTTATGTATTATATTTAGGTTATATATTACTCCATATAGTATAAATATAGTAATTATTATTATTATTATTATATTTAAATAATTACACATACATATTACGCAATGTTATAAATAAATGTTAAAGTTTTCATTTTTATAATTTTTTACTATTATACATACAATTATTTATGTAATATTATTATAAATTTGTGATTATATATTGTTGTACTTATATTAGATACTTATAAGCATACAATATTTTTAATTTTTTTAAACAAAAATGTTAAACATTTACACTTACATTCTATTATTTATATATCTCTATATACATAATCTTATAATACGATATTATTTTAACACCCACATATTATTCATACACATTTTACATAATATTATTTTTACAATCATAACAAATATTTTTATATACTTGTATTTATATAATTCATTTATCCATGTAAATATGTGTGTGTATATATATAAATATGTTTTTATTATTTATTCTCGGATACCAAGGTTTTTCTAATTAATTTAATTTATTTCATACTTTGGAGTATACACAATTTATATCTGGAAACGAAATATTTTATTTGAAATTTGTACAAAAATCGTAGGTGTTACATTCTACCCCCCTTAAAAGGAATTTCGTCCTTAAAATTTATACTTATTCCTAGGTTCCCAATAAATAGATGTGGGTACTTGGTCTTCATTTCATTCTGCAACTTCCAGGTAGTCTCTTCCATTCCATGATATTTCCATAACACCTTGACTAAGGGAATATTCTTAGTTCTCAGTTTTTGTACCTTGTAATCAAGGATTCTAATTGTCACTTTTTCATAAGTGGCGTCCTCTTGGACATTTACTTCTTCCCAGTGGATGATGTGAGAAGGGTTTGGTTCATACTTTCTCAACATAGAGACGTAGAACACATTGTGGGCTATGGTCATCTAGTTTGGTAGCTCCAACTCGTAAGCACATTCCCCGATCCTCCTAAATATTTCAAAGGGTCCAACAAATCTCGGTGACAACTTTCCCTTAAATCTGAACCTCTCAATACCCTTATGAGGACTGATTCTTAGAAATACTTTGTCCCCTACCTGAAACTCTAAGGGTCTCCTTCTCTTGTCAACATGGTTCTTCTGATGACTATGAGCTATAGCCAACCTCTTTCGTATTAGTTTGACTTGGTTGTTCATTTCTTCCACTAAGTCTGGTATAGTAAGAACATGGTTTTCAAGTTCGGCCCAACAGGTTGGTGATCTGCATGGCCTTCCATATAGAGCCTCATATGGAGCCATCTTGATACTTGCCTGATAACTATTGTAATAGGCAAACTCTGCTAAATATAAGTACTTGCTCCAATTTCCTTTAAAGTCCAAAACACAAGATCTCAACATATCTTCTAAGGTCTGGATAACTCTCTCAGATTGCCCATCTGTCTGAGGATGAAAAGCAGTGCTCATGGTGATTTTATACCCAATTCCTTCTATAGGTTCTGCTAGAACTGAGAAGTGAAGTGAGAGTCTCGGTTATATACTATAGCCAACCTCTTTCGTATTAGTTTGACTTGGTTGTTCATTTCTTCCACTAAGTCTGGTCTAGTAAGAACATGGTCTTCAAGTTTGGTCCAACAGGTTGGTGATCTGCATGGCCTCCCATATAGAGCCTCATATGGAGCCATCTTGATACTTGCCTGATAACTATTGTTATAGGAAAACTCTGCTAAATATAAGTACTTGCTCCAATTTCCTTTAAAGTCCAAAACACAAGATCTCAACATATCTTCTAAGGTCTGGATAACTCTCTCAGATTGCCCATCTGTCTGAGGATGAAAAGCAGTGCTCATGGTGATTTTAGTACCCAATTCCTTCTATAGGTTCTACTAGAACTGAGAAGTGAAGTGAGAGTCTCGGTCATATACTATAGTTTTGGGCACACTATGTAGCCTTACTATCTCTTTCACATATAATTCTCTTAGCTTATTGACTTGGTCTATGGATCTGATTGGCAGGGAATGAGCCACTTTTGTGGTACGATCCATAATCACCCAAACAATATCCCCTCCTTTCTGATTCCTGGGCAAACCATTGACAAAATCTATGGCAATGTTATCCCACTTCCATTCAGGAATAGGGAGTGGTTGTAACAATCTAGAGGGTTTTCGGTGTTCTGCTTTTATTTATTGATAGGTTAAGCACTTAGGAACATGCTTAGCCACGTCTCTTTTCATCCCTCTCCACCAATAAGCCTTTCTAAGATTTTGGTACATCTTATCTCCACCTGGATGCATCGTATACTTGGTCTGATGAGCCTCCTCCAGTATGGTCTGCTAATTCTATCCATTATGAGGTACACATATCCTTTTCGCGAGCCTTAGGATATTATTAGCATCTAACCTGAAGTCAGCATGCTTGCTTTGTGTAACTCCTTCGATCAAACTAGTAAGCCATTTGTCTTGCTTTTGTTCATCCCTGATTTGGTACCGAAGATCTGGTTGGCAAGACATAGTGTAGAGGTAAGCTTGCTTTTCATTTAGAGTCACACCTAGCTTACAATCATCAATCAATTGGTACATCTGGCCTTTCTCTTCTTCCTGTTTGTTGAACTTCTTACTCAAGGCATCAGCCACTACATTGGCCTTCCCTATATGGCAGTGTAGTTGGAAATCATAGTCTTTCAAAAACTCTATCCATCTTTGTTGCCTGAGGTTGAACTCCTTCTAGTTGTAGATGTACTTCAAGCTCTTGTGATATGAAAATAGATCAAATTTCTCACCATATAAGTGGTGTCTCAAAATCTTCAGGGCAAATTCAATGACTGCTAACTCTAGGTCATGAGTAGGGTAGTTCTTCTCATGGACCTTCAATTGTCGCAAGGCATAAGCGACTACTAGTCTTTCTTGCATCAATACCACTCCTAGTCTACTCAGTGATGCATCAATATAAAGGGCAAAGGTAACGCCATGGGTTGGAGTGACTAGGATAGGGGTTGTAGTCAATCTCTTCTTCAGTTCTTAGAATGATTGTTTGCACTTCTTATCCCAATTGAACTTACCTTCCTTCTTGGTTAGCTTGGTCATAGGTTTCGCTAGTTTAGAAAAATCTTGGATGAACCTTCTATAGTATCTAACTAGGCCTAAAAAACTCTTGATCTCTGTAATTGCTTTTGCTGCTTCCAATTCATGACTGCCTTCCCCTTCTACCTTCTCTGGATCTATATAAATGCCTTCCTCTGATACAACATGGCCAAGGAACTTGATTGTTTTCATCGAGAATTCACACTTGCTGAACTTGACATATAATTGGTGCATTCTAAGGTTCTCCAACACTATTCGCAAGTGTTCTAAGTGTTCAACTTCTATCTTTGAGTAAATCAGGATGTTGTCCATGAATACCACCACAAACTGGTCAAGGTATTGTCTAAACACTCATTTCATTAAATCCATGAATGCTGCTGGGGCATTGGTCAAACCAAAGGCCATCACGGTGAACTCAAAGTGTCCGTATCTCATTTTGAAGGCAGTCTTGTACATGTTGGACTCTCTGATTCTCAACTGATGATAACTTGACCTAAGATCAATCTTTGAAAAATGAGTGGCTCCTCTCAATTGATCGAATAGGTCATCAATCCTCGGTAGAGGGTACTTATTCTTTACTGTAGCTTGGTTTAGTTTCCTGTAGTCGACACATAGTCTCATGGAACCATCTTTTTTCTTCATGAACAGTACAAGAGCTCCCCAAGGTGACCCACTTGGCCTGATAAAGCCTTTTTCTTGTAGCTCATCTAGTTGAGACTTCAACTCGATTAGTTCTACTGGTGCCATTCTGTAAGGAGGTATGGCTATAGGGTTGGTTCCTGGGTGAAGTTAAATCTTGAACTCTAATTCTCTAGCAGGTGGTAGTCCAGGTAAGTCGTCTGGAAACACATCATCATCACTAACCACTGCTAGGTCTTGGATTTTCTTTAATTCAAGAGGTTCCTCTTTAGAGAGTTCTTCAAACTCATTCTTTGGCCTTAAGCAGTTCATCATGGCTACGGTTGGACTCCTCGGTAGTCGTTGCATATCCCCATTGATTTTATAAGTTTCCTTAGAAGGTAGGGTTATGGTCACTCGTATCTTAAGACAATCTATTTGGGCTTGGTACTGGTCTAACTAATCCATCCCCAAGATTACATCATAGCCATAGAAAGGTAAGATACATAGATCAATCGTTAAGAGTTTATCTCCAAACCTTAGGTCACAGCTGTACATTCTTTTTGAAGTCATAGTGGTCCCTATTGGTGTGGACATAGTCAAAGTCATGGGTAGTGTTTTTGTCACAAGTTGTAACCTATCAGCTAATTTCTCAGAAATAAAAAATTTTAAGGAACCCAAGTCAAATAATAGTTTTACAACAACATTAAATAACAGGAACATACCTTCCACTGTAGGGACTGGGTCTTCTTGAGTCTCAACAGTAAACATTTTAGCTTGGTTCTGATCATGACCCTGGTTCTGTCCATGATTGGCATTCTATTGTTGTTGCTTGACTTGATGACGATTGTTCTAACCTCCTCCCTGAGTGTTCTGATGTTGCTGGGGAGCCTGAGCTAGTGCAGTCGGACAATTTCTTACTATATGGCCTCTCTACCTCTCTTTGCTTGCTCCCTTAACTCATCTTTATTCTGCCCCTGTCTCTGTGGTGTATTCCCACCATTCTTACTTTTCTTTTGAGTCCCTTGATTAATTTCATTCTCAGGCCTCTTATTCTTCCCCTTCAACCTTTGTTCCAAGTTGAAGTCTTGTTCCAGAGTTAGGGCCTTTTCCACGACGTCTTTGTAAATTTTTAGGCCCAGAGTCTTCACTATCTTTCGGATCTCCATCTTGAGACACTATGCGAATCAATTGACCTTTCTTTTCTCCTCCCTAATTAGATTTGGTGAGAATTTGGCCAGTTTAGTAAACTTTCTTTCATACTCAGCTATAGTCATGTCCCTTTGATTCAATCGAACAAAGTCCTGTAGCTTGCTCAGGGTTGCTTCCGAAAAAAACTTTCTATAGAAGATCTCTATGAAGTTCTCCTAGCTCATGGCATCAAACTCTGTATCAAGGTCCATCTTCATCATTCCCCACCAACTCCTGGCTGGTCCTTTGAAGTGGTGTGTGGCCAGTGCCACTCGTCTTGACCCAGTTACCTTCAGTACATTGAGAATTTCTTCCATCTCTTGGTACCAGTGGTCTGCCGAGATGCAATTTGTAGTACCATCAAATGAAGGAGGATGGAGCTTCCGTAACTCTATCAGCATTTTCCTCTATTTTTTATCCTCCAATCCCTCCTGAGCCCTATGATGTTTGGGATCTTGGGCCACAAGTGCTGGTTTTTGAACCTAGATAGGTTTAGGTACTTGAGGATGTGGTGCCACTTGAGGGATTATTTGTGGAATTGCCTTCAATAGTTGATCCAGCACCCTCTGCAACATCTCATTCATTATGGCCTCCATCCGTGCCTCCATTCCAATAGACAGTTCTTGTTGTTGTGGCTCGGTCTCATCAGAGGTGGTGGATCGAGTAATGTACGTTCCTTTTCCATCCATTTATCTATAAATTTAGCAACTTGTCAGTATTTGCCTCGTCAAATGTTCGTACTATCAAGACTCTAGATTCATGTCTCTAGGTTCCTGACTTGTTTGGTGGCCTAAAGGTTTTTCTTCTAGGTTCTTTTCATGCATGGGTACAAGATTTGGTCTCAAAGCAAATCAACAGTAAAGCATGCATATCACACAATCATACAATCAAGCTAGTACAACAAGGTTCCAAGCTTCCACCTAGGCTTCAGGTTCAAGTGTCCCATACCACTCTACCCTTTCCACTTAGGCTTTTGCCTAGAATAGAGTCACACCCAAAAAATTTCACAAATTGCTCGATAACTAAGGTTCTTGAGCCCACTATACTCCATTGTCCCATAACAGCAAGCATAGAAAAACCGCTTCTGCCAGAGTTACCAATCATTCACCACACATGGTCCATCATTTTTCGAGTCCAGGCTTCCTCGTAACATGATCAAAATTTTTTTCGTTTCACACAAGTTTCTGTCTCTAGCTTATGCCTTAGAGATTTATGTTTTTGATTCGCTGTGCTACCCATGGCTACACCACGTTTTTACTTAGGGTCTCCCCTCTGGACCTAGGGTTCAATCTAGTTGACTCACAACCTCTTTATAGTCAAGATACCACATTTGGTATCTTTTTTGACTTCTATTCACTTTCTTGCCCTAATTTTTCACCTTCTAATTTTCTTTTATAGAAAGTAAGGGCGTTTTTCAACTCCAACTACTTATATAAGCTGGTGGGACAACCTCCAAATTGGACAGTGAGACCGAAGTCTGCTTAGCGACCGCGCTTTCTTGGGCGGGATAACCCACCTCCCTTTCAATGTTTAGCTTTACTCGGGACAAAGCTTACCCACTATCAGCTCAATTTGTAGTCTTTGTATCCAAAAAAAATATTTCAAAACATATCTTTTCTTTTTTAAAACACTTTCTAAAAGATTTTTCAGTTTTCAAAAATAGAAGATAGGGCACTAAAATTTTAATTCAATTCCATGTGAAGCCCTAATTTGAGTTTCTAATTCTTGCCAAGCAACTAATGTTTGACTTTCTATTTCTAGCCTAATCAAGACATGTTTAGGCTTAATTTTTTATTTTTTATCCTAAGACACCTAAAGCCTAGGCTTTGATACCACGCTTGTAACTCCCCAATCCCCGAGACTTTCAATTTGGACTTTACCACAAGGCGGGCTGGGCCGGTGTTACTTTACAAGTACATAACTTGACTTTCTATTTCAATTATTTCATGCCTTAATTGTATTTAAGAGTACATAGCTTAAATTTAGGAATTTAATAAGGCAATAATATAAGAAATAAATGAAATTCATAAACTCAATTAATTGAATAAAATTAAGTACATAATTCAATCTTGAAGAAAAACTATTACAGTGAAAATTTCAAAACTTGGGCAACATACCCTTATATAAAAATTATAAACTTTGTTAAATAAAAAAAGCCTAAGTAATATTCATGGTCTTCATGTAATTCAATTACTTGAAAAATAGAAGGATGGGGTGAGCACATAGCCTAGTAGATCTTTCTAAACATTTAAATCATTATTTCAATTCAAACAAACCAAACATATCAAAAACTTTTGTACATTAGGTGATTCAAACAAATTTCTTGTTTATAGTTGACATTAAGACCGAAAGAGTTTAATCTCTATGTTCCACATCGTTGGGAGAGAGAATCACTCTTGGAAACCTAGTTCAAAATTATCAATGGTAAGCCGGTAAGCCGGATCGGGGTGGAACACACATGATGATGCTATGCAGCCTATCATTGTGCTAATACATGGTTATAATCATTATTTAATCTTTTCTTAGTTATAAAATACACAATATCGAATTAAACCATCAATATAACATGTACATAACATGAATCATTAAACATTCATTTATAGAACAATTCATACATATCATGCATTATTATTCTTAATTTCTAAACATGCATAACATGTATATTCATGGCATATCAAATAAGTAAAGCATGCATATTAAAACATATATTTAAACAATCAACTTCAAAACATCATTACATGCAAGACTTATTCAAATTAAAATAAAGAAGTAAAAGTTAGAAATCGTTTCCATCTTAAAAATAAATATCTTCAACACTCCTTTGAAATCTGGCAAAGTTTCGTTACTCCAAAACTTCTAAACACTCAAGAACACTCAAGAACAGTTCAAGATTACTTAAGAATTGAGGGGATTGCTAAGAAGAAGGCCACAAAGAATCAAGAGGGACTAATATGCTCTTGCTATGGGATGAAAAAAATGGAAACATTAAAGGTCCTTTATATAGAGTTTAGGGGAGTGAAAATTAGTAACTTTAGGCATTTTTGATATAGAAATTTTCTATTGTTATTGGGTTTTGGTGGCAATTCTAACCATGGGTTTTAGGGTTTTTGGTGTATTTTTTTCAAATTTTTTTTTTATTTTTCCCTTTTTTGATTTTACCTATTTTTTTTATTTTGGCTCCTCTAATCCTGGCCGCACGATTGGTTTGGGCCAATAGATCACGGTCGCATGATCGGCAAAATCGTCGAAATCGTGCGGCGTGCGAATTTGACAATTTTGCCAAATTCGTTCGCCCGTGCGATTTTTTTCTTTTATACATACATACATACATATATATATATATATATGCAGGGTATATATTATATTTAGGTTATATATTATTCCATGAAGTATAAATACAGTAATTATTATTATTATTATTATTATTATATTTAAATAATTACATATACATATTACACAATGTTATAAATAAATGTTAAAGTTTTCATTTTATAATTTTATATTATTATACATACATTTATTTATGTAATACTATTATACATTTATACTTGTATACTTTTATACTTATATTAGATACATATAAGCATACAATATTTTTTAATTTTTTTTAAAACAAAAATGTTAAGTATTTACACTCACATTCTATTATTTATATATCTCTATATACATAACCTTATAATATGATATTATTTTAACACCCACATATTATTCATACACGTTTTATTTAATATTATTTTTACAACCATAACAAATATTGTTGTATACTTGTATTTATCTAATTCATATATCCCTGAAAATATGCATATATATACCAAGGTTTTCTAATTAATTTAATTTATTTCATACTTTATAGTATACATAGTTTATATCTAGAAACGAAATATTTTATTTGAAATTCGTACAAAATTCATAGGTGTTACATTATTGCAACCTCAAGTTGTCTTGGATCGAAGAATGGTGAAGCGACAGAATCAAGCTGCAGTCCAATGGCTTATTCAACGGAAGGACAAATCACTAGTAAGTGCAACTTGGGAATGGGCTGATGAGATTAATATGCATTTCCTTGATTTCCTTGAGGGCAAGGATTTTTCAAATAGGGAAAAATGTTACGAGCAAGTCTAATGGGGGCGTTGGAAGCAGTTGATGTGGAAGCTGGGCCAAGAACCTGTTAGCATTTTTCTGTTTTTGTTTAGAGCCGTTAGGTGTCATTTTCTATTTCTGTTTTAGAGTTATATAAAGTGACCATGTAAGGTGATGGGGGAATATCTGAATATTAAGCATTGATTTCTTTCTTCCTTGTTGCCCTCTTCCTTTCTCTTTCTGTATCTCTTTTCTTCCAAATCCTCTTCTCTTCTTCTGAATATCTTTGTTATTTAATCAGTTACACATCATTAGTAGAGATGTTTCTTAACTATTTTTGTAATATTACAAAAAAAATCAAAATTGTAAATTTGAGAAGGTACCTAAGATGTTGCGTTGAGAAAAAAAACTAGGTTGTATGGTTATATTACAATCTACATCTAAGAAGTTGATATCTCTTTTTATTATTATTATTATTATTTTATTTGTAGTATTTTATATTATTTTTTAGCAACAAATTACAAAATACTTAAATCGATCTGTAGTGTATGATTTTTTACTTTCTCAAAAAAAAAAAAAGTTGTACTCGTACTCAAAGACTTCATTATCACATTCGAGAAGAAAATAATTATAACATTGGATTCTTCACAAATAACATCTTTAATTTTTTGCAATAATTTTTATTTGTAAAACAAATAAAGTTTTGTAAAACCCCACTATTTTGCAATGAGAAATAAAAATGCTGTGATCAGTTTTTGGGTTTTAAATACACATTTGATTGGTTACCTTGTGAATATTTAATTTGATCCTCAAAACAAATATTACACTTAGTATTATTGACTAACCGTGCTTGCATTGATCCTTATTACTATTGGAACTATGTATATATATATATATATATGATTATCTCTTTTTTTTTTTTTTTTTCTAGTGATCCTCAAAAGAATAATCCTCAATTTTATAAGGATCATAATTTCTAAATAAATTGGACAAATACGATGCCCAAGGCAAGAAAAGATATAAAGGTAATTTACAAAATGAACATTTTTGTAGTTAAACATTTGTTAACCTTTATTTAGCCTCAATTAAAATGAATATAGTTGATGTCTATGACCTTGTCGAAACCCCTTTTCTAGGGTGAAGGGCAAACTGACTAGCACAGTACCTTGACAAACCCACTCGTAACCCGAGGTCGTCAAAGCATTGTTAAGGCTCTTTCAATATCTCATACACAGTATCATCCGAGAATTCACAAGAGATGTGGAAGTAACTAAAACAATTAATCGCAGTAGACTTATAAGTTAAACATAAGTTAACTATATACAGTCCTCTAAATGTAGTAGTAGCGAAAGTGTTTAAGTCAAAATATTTACAATAGTTTTCTTATCCCCTATGCATATAACTAGCTCTCCAAATAATGAATTGCATAGATGTTCGGATCCCTTCCCTAGGGTGAAGGGTGAATCAATCGGCACAGTACCCTGACAAACCCACTCGCAAGCCGAGCTTGCCAAAACACTATTAAGCCTCCTTCACTCTCCATAGACAACATTATTAGAGTAATCACAAGAGATACAGGAGTAGATAAACAATAAATTATAGTAATTTTTTTTAAAGTTAAACAAAAAGTATTAATGTATAATCTTTTCTATGTAGTAGAGCAAAAATGTAATAGTTAGAATATCTACAGTGTTTTCCTCACCTCCTGTACATCATACTAACTCTCAAAATAGTAACCTACATGAAGAGACTTACCAAAATAAAAGAAGTACATATTATTCGATGACCACCTTCTTCTCCTTTGTTCGTAGAAGAAAAACCTGAAATGTTAGAGTAGTGAGCCAATGTTGTCCACACATAACTACTCAAGTGGCCGGTATGCTTGACTCAGAACCTGCTCGAGTGTGACCGTAGGTTGGGTTTGCTGATTTAACCCTAGCTTAGATATAGTTTTTAACTAGCATGTATTTGAGATTTTTTTTTGAAACTATTACACTATTCATAACTGCTTTTATACTATGCCATGCATTTAAATATTATATCATTTTTACTACTCATGCATACAAGCATTATTTTGAAACGTTGGTTATGGTTGACATGCTGGTCTTACTATTTACTAAACCACGTGGATTTTAGGTTCACTACTCTACTAATATCTTAGGTTCTTGGGTGGTTGATATAGGAAAAGGCGTGGTGGTCGCCTAGCTCCCTTAAGATTCCTGTCCCCTTTTATTGGTCCTTTTGTTAGAGGTTAATCATCCTTTTGTGTATATATGTGTGTGTGTGTGTGGTCAACTGTGTATTTTGGACAAAGAAAACATGTAATATAATGATCGTTCTTCAATATGTTTATTTATTTTCTCTTTAAGTCTTTCAATTACTCTGATATCGTTTGTTGTATGAGATTGGGGAGGCTTAATATTGGTTGGATGAACTTGACATGGTAAGTGAGTTTGTCAGGCCACTATGTCAGTTGGGCCGCCCTTTGGCCTAGGGAAGGGGTCCCAACAGGCTTGGTATCAGAGCCTAGGTTCGAAAGAATTGGAAAAACTCTAATTAATAGAGGATCTAGGCGATATCAGAATGATTGTGAAAATAAACGAACCATCAAACAAAGGATATAAACTATCAATAATAAAACGTATCTTGAATGGACTGTACTATAATACTAAACTCTTTGTATCGAGTCTATTTTGATTGCATAAATAACAAATAGTTTAATTTGAACTTCAGATAGAGATGCCATCCAGGAGGGTAGAGCACTCCCTAGGCGGGGCAGACCCCCGCTCGGGCCTAAGGAGCCAACATCACCACCACCACCTCTGGTTTAGCCCAAGTTGGACCCATATAGAGACTCTAGGCTGTGATTAGGGCCTCTAATGAAGTTGCCCAGTCCTAGATGACCTTACTAATAGAGAGACTAGATAGATTGGCGGCTGGCATATAGAGGGCTGAGCTAGTAGTGCAGCCTACTCCACTTGTGCCACCGGCTATTAAGCCACCAGTTGGGCCAGTAGTAGCTCCAGTAGCCCCATCCCAAGATAGACAGGGAGATGAGAGAGCACATGCCCGGCTCCTCAAGAGTTTTATGGATTTGCGTCTTGAGAGGTTCAGAGGCAGCATTAATCTAGAGGCACCAGAGGATTGGTTGTTGAACATGGAAAAGAACGCCGAGACCCTGAGATTATCAGAGGCGGATTAGGTTTTATTTTCAGCCCATATGTTAGAGAGTGAGACTGCTAGATGGTGTCATTCTATGAGGAGCATTGAAGGCCTGATCACTTCTTGGGCTAGGTTTAGGGAGCTATTTCTTGAGGCTTACATTCCTGAGATTGAGCATGAATGTAAGATGGTAGAGTTTTTGAGCCTACGCCAGGGGACCATGACCGTGAGAGAGTATATACATCGATTCCTACAGTTCGAGGCCTACGCACCTGGGTTGATTACTAATAAGAGAGAGGGTCAGATTCTATTGACAAAGGCTGAGGGTCGCTATCAGGTAGGCGACTTCCACATCCAAGGCTTGGACCTTAGAGGAGATCCAAAGGGAGGCCCTATGGTATGAGATGGATGGTTTAGATGAGCGCCCTGAGATTTTAATAGTATCTGGTAGTACCCCTCAGCCACAGTTGAAGCAGCAGGTCATATCATAGACTCAACCATCATATGGAGGTGGGTTTGGGGGTCATTGAGGCCATGGTCATTATCAGAGGGAGAGAAAGAGGAAGTATTATGAGAGACAGTTGAGCAGCACTCTTGGCCAGACTGCCACAAAGGGGGTGGAACTTGAAGCCACTCCTGTGCAGGCACATCCACCAGTAGAACAGTAGAGCACATTTTCTGGGGCCCGAGGCAGAGGCCATAGTCAAGGTCGTGGATAGAGCCAGAGCTATCACGGAGAACAAATCCCACCCTTTATATGTTATCAGTGGGGACAAGTTGGACACAAGAGGGTTGAGTTCTGATTTCTACAAGGGGTCCTAGTTCTTCCTACCCAGTTATTAGAGATAGAGCACAGGCTGTCAACCAGCCAGACCCGGATTCGATGAGGACCTTGGTGGAAGGCATTGTCTTGCTTTGTGATTCATTTGTATATGTGTTGATTGATGTTGGTTCTATTTTGTCCTTCATTTCTGGATGTGTTGTAGATAGATTGGGATTAGGCTAGTTAGGGCTCCTACATAGTTGATGTTGAGCACTGCCGTTGGGGAACGCATCTACCCCAACATGATATGTGAGAGGTATGTCCTTAGGATGAGGGACTTTGAGATTATAGTAGACCTTCGAGTATTGGAGTTTCTTAAGTTTGATGCCATACTTCGTAGGATTGGCTGGCTGCATACCATGCACATGTGTATTGCTAAGCCAAGAGAGTTGTGTTTCAGATTCCAAGCCAACCCACTGTTATCTTTTAGGGGAAAGCTTCAGATAAGCAGAGTACTCATGACAGATTCGTGACACAACATGAGATTGATACTCTAGCCAGCATGACGACCATAGATGAGGCCCCTTCACGATCGAGCATTGATGAAATCCCTGTCGTCAAAGATTTCCCTGACATATTCCTTGAAGATCTACCTGGCTTGCCCCTTAAGCGGGTGGTTGACTTTATTATCGAGATCATTCCAAGGACACGACCCGTATCGATTCATCTTTACCACATGCCGCCTAAGGAGTTGTAGGAGTTGAAAGTCCAGTTGGAGGAATTGTTGAGTAAGGGTTTCATCTCTCCTAGTGTGTCATCTTGGGGTGTTTTGGTATTGTTTGTGAAGAAGAAGGATGGAAGCCTCCGTTTATGCATCCACTACCGGTAGGTAAACAAGGTGACGATCAAGACTACGTACCCTCTTCCGTGTATTAACGACTTATTTGACCAGCCTAAAGGTGCCAAGGTGTTTTTGAAGATTGATCTGAGATCTAGGTACCATCAGTTAAGAGTTAGGGAGGAAGATGTGCCAAAGATGTGTTCTGCACTAGATATCGGCAACTATGAGTTCTTGGTTGTGCCATTCGGCGTGACAAATGCCCGGCTATGTTTAGGGACCTCATGCAGAGGGTGTTTCAGCCATACCTTAACACCTTTGTGATTATTTTCATTGATGATATCTTGATCTATTTGAGGTTTTGCGAGGAGCATGTCGAACACTTGAGGGTTACATTCCAGACTTTGAGGGAGCATAGGTTATATGCTAAGTTTAGCAAGTGTGAGTTTTGGTTATCAGATGTCTAATTTTTGGGTCATGTGGTTAGTGTTGAGGGTATTTTTGTCAACCCCACTAAGGTCGAGGCAATTATCAGTTGGTTGAGACCTACTATAGTGACCGAGATTCGTAGCTTCTTTGGTTTGGCAGGCTATTATCGTCGTTTCGTCCAGAACTTCTTGAGGATTGCAACCACATTCTATAAAGAATTAAATATTGAGTTTAAATAATGCAGACTCAAGTGAGCACTGTGGACTGGGCTAGTTGTTGATGGGACATTGGTGTGCGAGACCCGAGGTGAGTAGTTTGATTTAGGTGTTTTCTATGACTTTTGTTCCTTGCATGAAACTTGTGTGAAATCACATGGTTTAAATGGTTTCATGAGGTTGAGATATATCTGAATGATTTTAAAAAGTCTAGATGTACACGGATAATGAGACCATAGGCGTGAGGGCCGAACGTCGAGGTCAGGGTGCATGATGTGATTGGGACTAGACTTGAGGGCCGAATGTCAGGGTTAGGGCACATGATTAGTGTGCCTAGCCTCAGAACCCGCTAGAGTCACGACACTTGAGGGTTGAGCGTTAAGATTAGGGTATTCGATGAGTACGCTTAGCTCAGGACCTGCTTGAGTAACCAGTACGCTTGACTCAGGACCTGTTCGAGCGATGATTGCCAGTTGGGCTTGCTAATTTAACCCTAGCCTGGATATAGTTTTTAATTGGCATGTATTTGAGATGTTTTCTGAAGCTGTTGCACTACTCATAATTGCTTTTATACTATGCCATGCATTCAAATATTATATCATTTTTACTGCTCATGCATACATGCACTATTTTGGAACGTTGGTTATGGTTGACATGCTGGTTTTACTACTCACTGAGCCACATGAATTTTAGGTTAACTACTCTACTAATATTTTAGGTTTTTCGGTTGCTGATAAAAGAAACGGTGTGGTGATCGCCTAGCTCCCTAACGACTCCTATCCCCTTTTGTTGGTCTTTTTGTTAGAGGTCGATCATCTTTTTGTGTATATATGTGTGTGTGTGTGTGTGTGTGTGTGTGTGTGGTCAACTGTGTATTTTGGACAAAGCAAACATGTAATGTAATGATCACTCTTCGTATGTTTATTTACTTTCGCTCTAAGTCTTTCAATTACTCTGATATCATTTGTTTTATGAGATAGGGGAGGCTTAATATTGATTGGGCGAACTTGACGTGGTAAGTGAGTTCGTTGGGCCACTGTACCAATCGGGCCGCCCTTTGGCCTAGGGAAGGGGTCCCAAGAGTTTGATCCTGTGTAATCAATGTGGTTTCTTAATATCTAAATGAAACTTGACTTAAGTCTAACTTTATGGTCCTTAATCAATTAAATGATTGACTCAGTCAATTGTGGTCAATACAGTCAACTCTAACTAAACCTCACACTCGATGACCTGTCTGAACGACATGGTCAACATGATCAATAAGGTCAATTCATGCCAGTAAGCCCTTAATATTGACCCAAAATATAAAAAATTTGTATTGTTGACACGTGTCTCACTTTTGGTACACAACAACCAACCTTTTCATAAATTTGGTGGTCCAATACAGCAAATAGGAAAGATTTATTTATTTCCTATGTTACATATGTTTTTCTGTAAGTATTTCATAATGTTATACAACATTGTATATGTAAAATTATAACCTTTTTTTCCTATTATTTAACATTATATAAACCCATATAAATTTTTTTATATTTATTATTTAATCGTCAAATTGCATAACTGCAAATTTAATATATCAATTTACTTATAAAAATCTTAATTTTAGTGTCATTGAGTTCAAAATTTTATTCTAGACATTTTAGTACCTGCCAACTAATATTTAAATGCTGATGGGTATACCCCTATGTGTCAACTTTCAACTACCATATAAATTCTTAGGGCCTAAATGTTACAAATAAAGTATATATCTATATTTTACTCGTTGATCTGAATACAATGATATATATATATATATATACTGTGTAGTTTTATTTCTAGTGAAAACACACCCTAATTTTTGTGTTACACAATAAATTATCACCTTTGTCAAAAACTACACTAGAAAATTGTAATTCATAATTTGCATAATAATTCTGAATTGAAAACAAATAAAAATAATTTACCCAATATCCATAAAAATACATATCGAACCCGTTGACTCAATATCCTAAAATATCAAACCTGTCAACTCAATATGCTAAAATATGGGTTGTTACAATAGAAAACCTACCAAAACAAATTGAGAACACAACACTACGCTATGACCAACCCTATATATTTCCAACCAAGCGCATCATTATCCAATCCATCCTTATCATATATATATATATATATGTATGTATGTATGTATGTATATTTTTATATGTGTATGCAAGAATTAATACAACGTATTAATTCATTTTTTTTCAACTTAGCTTCCATTAATACAATGTATTATTCCTAGAAAAAACCACTACATTGGCTTTTTCTAGGATGATACTTAATGGTAATGTCATAATCTTTAAGTAGCTCCATCCATCTCCTCTGCCTCATGTTTAAATCTCTCTAAGAAAATAAATACTTGGGGCTCTTATGATCAAAATAAAGCATAAAATGCTCACCATACAAATAGTGTCGCCAAATCTTGCGCACAAACACTACTAGTGCCATTTCTAAATCATTGACAGGGTAATTTCTCTCATGAACCTTCAACTATCATGAGCTTAATTACTCGGTTACCCTTCATCAGCACACACCCAAAGCATGTCCCACATGCATCTGTATAGATGACCAACTAATGGCTTGGTTCAGGTAGCACAAGTACCGGCATAGATGTCAAATGATGCTTTAGCTCTAGAAAGTCTTCTTCACACTTATCTATCCATGAAAAGGACATGTCCTTCTAGGTAAATTTTGCCATAGGTGTAGCAATCTTCGAAAAATTCTGCACAAATCTATGATAATAGCTTGCCAAACCCAAAAAGTTACAGATCTTCGTCACTGTGGGCTACGGATCTCTGTCATTGTGGTAGGTGTCAACCAGCTAATAATAACCTCGACCTTAGTTGGATCAATAGAAACACCATCGGCTCGTACCACATGGCCTAAAAATCGAACATCTGCCAACATGAGCTAAGTGGGTGTCCTAAGAGGTCTAAGTCCAAATTTATATATGACATGTCTACAGATAAATGATAGGGTAGAACAACATCAACCAATACATACAAGGTAGAATCTAAATAGAAATGGTACCTTCTACCAAAATCGTGGTAGCCTCCAAGCCAGGCTGGGTGATTGCCTATGCTCTCCCTCGATTGACAGTGGCGGTGGGTACACTGGAAGCTGGAGCAACCATAGGGCAATCATATCGTTTGTAGCATGGTTGACTACACTAAAAACATATAATCTGACGCCCCTACTCAGCCTAATAGGTCTTACCCTGACCGTGGCCTCTGTGCTTTGAATCTCGGCCTCTGCCTCGACCATTACCTCAAGCTGCATACTAGGTTGGTGGTTTTCCCACCGGCTGATAAGTTTGTACTGGGATGGCGACAATCGGGACTACAAGAGATGGTTGACTCTTGTAACACCACAACCCTCGCATCTTTAAGCATTGGACATGGCCACCATTCTCTTGATGGTGGACTAAACCAAACAGCGGGTCGGGCTGGTGTTACATTTACAAGTACTCAACTTGAATCACTTTCTATTTCAATTATTTCATGCCTTGATTGTATTTAACGGTACATAACTTAAATTTAAAAATTTAATAAGGCAATAATACAAGAAATAACTAAAATTCATAAACTCAATTAATTAAAGAAAATTGAGTACATAATTTGATCTTGAAGAAAAACTATTACAGCAGAAGATTCGAAACTTGGGCAACATGCCCTTACATAGAAATTAAAAACTTTTTAAATAAAGAACCTAACTAATTTTCATGGTCTTCATGTAAATCAATTATCTGAAAAATAGAAGGAAGGGGTGAGCACATAGCCCAGTGGATCTTTCTAAACATCTAAATCATTATTTTAATTCAAACAAACTAAGAATATCAAACACTTTTGTACATTAGGCAATTCAAATAAATTTCTTGTTTATGGTTGGCATTCGGACCGAAAGAGTTTAATCTCTGTGTTCCACATCATAGGGAGAGAGAATGACAAACGAAAACTCAAACCCCAATATCTGTGAAGTGGGATTACTCTTGGAAACCCAGTTCAAAATCGTCAATGGTAAACCGGCAAGCTGGGTCAGGGGGTTGAACACACACGATGACACTATGCAGTCCATCATCGCGCCGATACGAGGATTGAATCATTATTTAATCTTTTCTTAGTGATAAAACACACAATTCAGATTAAACCATTGATGCAACATATACAAAAGATGAATCATTAAATATTTATTCATGGCACAATTCATGTATAACATGCATCAATATTCTTAATTTCTAAACATGCATAACATGTATATTCATGGCACATCAAATAAATAAATCATGCATATTAAAACATATATTCAATCAATCATCTTTAAAACATTATCGGGCGGGTTGCATCTGGGCGGTCGAATTTTCCTCAAGCGCAGTGTCTGGTTTGCAATGGATCGAGATGCGTATCTCTGGGCCGTCGAATGTGCATCGATCGTGGTGTGCAGTTCGTGATGGATCAGAGTTCGTCTTTCTGGGCCGTCGGATGTGCATCGATCGCTATGTGGTTCGCGATCATGATCAACGAAACTATCCTAGGTCGTTCGATCTTCCTCGATCGCTGTACGTTCGCGATTAACGAATGCGCCTTCGATCTGGATCGTTTGATGAACCTCGAGTAACGCATTGGTTCGCGATCGATCAGAGATGTCTCAAATCTGGGCCATCAGATCGTCCTCGAGCGCTATACTCGTTCACGATCGTTGTTGAGCGCCTCAATCTGGACCGTTGATCTTGCTGATCGAGTTTGGGCTGTTGGATTTGCGTGATTCGGTGCTCCTGGACGTACGATGCGATTTTGATCTAAGTCGTTGGATCGCAAATCGTGAAGATTAAGTATTTCTGGCCGTTGGATGTAGTTTCTAATATCAAATTATTTCTATTATCTGAGTTTTGTTACTTATAAACCAATCTTTCACCTTCTAATTTGTGTAACTAGCTCACATCCTTCTATTTTATTGATTTGCTAATGTTTTTCCTTTCTAATTATTTAATATTGCATTTAATAAGTATTTTTCTATTTCTCTAATATTTTTAATGCCCATAATTAAATAATCTACATTTTTCATTTCCATATATTTTTTTATTTATTTCATATTTCATTTTCAGATGATAATTTATGTAATTATAAATTAATATTAATATAATATTTTATTTATTTTAAATAAATACATGTATACTACATTTTTATTTAATTATATAAATTTTTCTATATACATATTCCTATAATATGTAGTATTAACATTTATTATGCTAACACACACCTTATTCATACACACATTAACCTATATGTGTATATATATATACTTTATTTCTTTCTTTTTTTTTCTATTCTTTATTTCCTAAGCAACTCTTTTAATTTGACATTTTTATTTAAATATCAAATTAAGGTTTTATTTGCCTATTTTATTTTACATCTAAATATTTTATATTATTTTTCATTTTCTAACCCATAATTTGCACCCAACAATGTCTTAAAATCTTCAAAATTATTTTTACTTGACTTATTTCATTCAACTTATTTATCTTTAATTATTTGACAAAATTTTGGGTTATTACAACCTACCCTCCTTAAAAGAATTTCGTCCTCGAAATTTTTATATATTTATTCGTGCGTCATTTCGTTAGGTATTTCTGGTAAATGGGTTGGTTTTGACTAATTTGATAAGTCTAAGGGCTTGAGTCTTTGTAACTATCTTGGTGATAACCTCTGGTGTTTTCGAAGCTATATGGTTAAGGAATTTGGCTATCGTTTGCTAAATTTAGCAAGACTGTGTTTCATAAGTTGCGTCTCCTGATTAAGACGATGTCTAACCGTTTGGTTTATTGTATTCTTATATGTTCCCTAATAGGTCGTTTCATACATAATGGACTCTCTGATTCTCAACTGTTGATTTTTTGACCTTAGATCGGTTCTTAAGTAATGGTGGCTTCTCCAAATGATCGAATGGGTCACTTTGGTAGGGAATACTTATCCTTCACTATTGGGTGATCTGCTTACTCTATCCATTCTAAGGTATACAGATCCTTTCGAGTCTTAGGGTATTCTCAGCATCTAACTTGAAGTCAGTATGCCAGTCCTATTCAATTTCCTCTATTAAGCTTGTGAGTCATTTGTCTTTCCCTTTGTTCATCCCTTATTCGATGCAATAGGTCTGATGGCAGGACTTGCTATAGAGATAGGCTTGTCTTTCATTTAGGGTCATACCTAGCCCTAAGTTCTCAATCTATCTAAGGGTAAAAGTTTCTTTGTCACTTCCTGCCATACAACAGGTTCTAGGGATACTACTCACACTTTCTATTCCCATACTTTCCATTTTTGGATATCCAAAATGTAACGACAAGAATTCTTAAGGGAATATTTTCATTAATAGAGATAATTGGTACAACACCTTATTTCAACTTAAAATTTATAAATGCTAGCAATCTAAAGGTCTCCTTACTACTACTTATATTCAAAATTAGTTCATTAGTCCTAACATTGGACTATGAGGGTTTCTACTAGGGTCTTGATCTTCTTGAGCTTCAACAACCAACATTCTGGCTTGGTTCTCACCATAACCCTTATAGTCTTGAGGCTGAGGAGCCCAAGCAAGTGCAATTGGACAATTTCTGGCAAAGTGACCCCTTTGTCTGCACACATAGCACAACCCTTGTCTCTTAGCCTGCTTCTTTGATTTTTTTTCAATTTGGTGAGTATGTTTCTGTTTCTTCCCTTCCTTTTCCGTTTTTTGATCATTTTCTAGTTTCTTGTTTTTATTCCTTACCGATTGTTTCAAGTGGATATCCTTTTTGATTGAATTAATATCAACTGTCGTTCTTTGGGCATGGTTAGTCTTAAAGAATGACTAGTTCATTGATTCCCATTCTTAGTTCATTCTAAACCGCCGGCTGTGACTGTAGGCTCCTCATCACTTGCTCGACCACCTGTCGAGTGATTTCTGCTATTATCTCTAGTGATAGGACGGAAGCTGTTGTCACATCTGCCCCTTAGTTACTTTGATCAGGTGTATTGGTGTTTTCTTGGATTCCTTCCATTATCTACAAGCCAAAGCCACTTTAGTATCCCACAAGGTATTATAGAAATTTTAAATAGGACATTCATTTAGGGTACTCACCCATCTTTTCTTATCTTAAAGATACTAAGTGTTTTTCTAGACTTGAGAAATGGTCATCTTTTCTACATCATATGTTGTATTCGTTTCCTCAAGTTTTCGTTCCGTTCGTACTATCATGACTCTAAATTCATGTCTCTAGGTTCTCGATTTGTTCAGTGGCCTAAAGGTTTTTCTTCTAGGTTCTTTTCATGCATGGGTACAGGATTTGGTCTCAAAGCAAATAAACATTACAACATGTATATCACACAATCACGCTAGCACAGCAAGGTCCCAAGCTTCCACCTAAGCTTTTAGGTTCAAGTGTCCCATACCACTCTATCCCTTCCACTTAGGCTTTCACTCAGAACAGAGCTGCACCCAAACAATTTCGCAAATGTCTCGATAACTAAGGTTCCCGAGCCCACTATACTCCATCGTCCCATACCAGTGAGCATAGAGAAACCCGTTCTGCCAGAGTTACTGATCATTCACCACACATGGTCCATCATTCTCCATGTTCAGGTTTCCTCCATACCCCCGAATTCCTATGCATCCCATACTACATAAAAACCGAAAGATACAAAAGCTTCCCGGTCTTGTGTCCTAATCAAACAATTTTCTATTTTCACACAAGTTCTCATCTCTAGCCTATGTCCTAGAGATTTATGCTTTTGATCCACTATGCCACCCACAGCCCGTTCCTACCTAGGGTTTTTCTCTAGACCTAAGGTTCAATCTGGTTGACTCACAACCTCTGTCTAGTCAAGATACCATATTGGGTATCTTTTTCGACTTCTATTCACTTTCTTGCCCTAATTTTCCACCTTCTAATTTTTCTTTTATAGAAAATAAGAGTGTTCTTCAACTCCGACTACTCATATAAGCTGGTGGGACAACTTGCAGATCGGGCGGTGAGACCGAAGTCTACTTAGCAACCGCGCTTTCGAGGGTGAGATAACCCACCTCCCTTTCAATGTTTAGCTTTACTCGGGACAAGGCTTACCCACTATGAGCTGAACTTGTAGTCTTTGTATCCAAAAAAAACATTTCAAAATATATTTTTCCTTTTTGAAAACACTTTCTAAAACAATTTTCAAAAATACAAGGTAGGGCACTAAAATTTTCATTTAATGTAAAACCCTAATTTGGGTTTCTAATTCTCGTCGAGCAACTAATGCTTGACCTTCTATTTTCTAGCCTAATCAACATATGTTTAGGTTTAACTTTCTATTTCTAGCCCAAGGCACCTAAAACCTATGCTTTGATACCACCTTTGTAACAACCCAACCCTCGCATCTTTAAGCATTGGACACAGCTACCATTCTCTTGACGGTGGACTAAACCAAACGGCGGGTTGGGCTGGTGTTACATTTATAAGTACTCAGCTTGCATCACTTTCTATTTCAATTATTTCATGCCTTGATTGTATTTAACAGTACATAACTTAAATTCAAAAATTTAATAAGGCAATAATACAAGAAATAATTGAAATTCATGAACTCAATTAATTAAAGAAAATTGAGTACATAATTTGATCTTGAAGAAAAACTATTACAGCGGAAGATTCAAAACTTGGGCAACATGCCCTTACATAGAAATTAAAAACTTTTTAAATAAAGAACTTAACTAATTTTCATAGTTTTCATGTAAATCAATTATCTGAAAAATAGAAGGAAGGGGTGAGCACATAGCCCAGTGGATCTTTCTAAACATCTAAATCATTATTTCAATTCAAACAAACCAAGCATATCA
>JAJIYU010002168.1:0-32282 GCA_030144865.1 Tinospora cordifolia | reverse complement strand
TATATATATATATATATATATATATATATATATATATATATATATATATATATATATATATATATACATGTATATGAATATATATATGCATATAGAAAAGAAATAACAAAAAACAAAACTGTGGATGGGGACCTGGGCTAACCCAGGTGCTGGGCCTGCGCCGGCCTAGGCCCCAAGCGAGCCGAGCACCCAGCCCGCACGGGTGGGAAACCTGTGTGGGACTCGGGCCGCACACTCAGCCCGAGCGCTAGGCGCCCGGGCCAGGCGCGTGGGCCGGCCCACGCACCCTGAAAGGGGTCCAGACCCCCCTTCCTCCTTGTCTTTTATGCGGGTTTTAGGCAATTTGGACCGAATTTTTTCGATATTTAGATGTACACGGTAGTGAGACCAAAGGCTTGAGGTCCGAGCTCGAGGTCAAGGTACACGATGAGATCTGACTCGAGGTCCGAGCCCGGGGTTAGGGTGTATGGTTAACGCGCCTAGCTTCCGACCCGCTCAAGTGACGACACTTGAGGACCGAACGCGGGGTTCGGGTGTTCGAGAAGCACGCCTAGCTTACAACCCGCTCAAGTGGCCAGTACACTTAACTTACGACCCGCTCGAGCGATGAACATAGGTTGGGTTGTTGAGTTAACCTAGCCTGGATACGTTTTTAACTATCATGGATTTGAGATGCTTTATGAAACTGTTGCACTATTTATAACAGTTTTTATGATATGCCATGTTTTTGAATGTCATACCATCTTTACTACTCATACATACTTGCATTGTTTTGGAATATTGATTATGGATGACATGCTGAACTTCCTACTCACTGAGCCGCATTGACTATAGGCTTACTACTCTATCATCATTTCAGGTTCTACAGCGGCTGACAAGGGGAAAGGCGTAGTGATTGCTTGATTCCCTGACGACTCCCTTCTCAACTTCTTTTGGTCTGTTCTTTTCATTTGAGGTAGGTCCTTATTTGTACTAGTCTAAATGGTCAAATATTTATTTTGGACAAGACTAATGTAAATGAAATGCTTGTGCTTTGGTTGTTGCTTACTTTTGCTTTTAAGTGATCCAATTATTCTGATATTGTCTGATCGTGTGAGATTGGAAAAGGGCTTAACAGTGGTCGGACGAACTCATCTTGGAGAGAGGGTTCGTCGGGCCACTGTGTCGATCGAGCTGCCCTTGGCTTGCGGCAGGGGGTCCGACAAGAGTTTCATAGACCTATGCCTTATGACATTTAGGGGGCGCATCAGCTTAGAGACAGAAGAGGACTAGTTGCTCAACATGGAGAAAAACGCCGAGATTCTACGATTATCTCAGGCAGATTGGGTTCTCTTCTCGACACATATGTTAGAGGGTGAGGCTGCTAGATGGTGGCGATCCACGAGGAGTATAGAGGGTCAGATCGCTACTTGGGCCAGATTCAGGGAGTTGTTCCTAGAGGCTTACGTTCCCGAAACTGAGAGGGAACGTAAGAAGGGACCATGACTATTAGAGAATACACACATCGGTTCCTACAGCCAGAAGCTTATGTCGGGGGGTTGATAGCTGAGCAGAGCGAGAGGGCCGGATTCTATTGACGGGGGCTGAGGGTCACTATTAGACAGGCGACTTCTACATCCAGGGCCCAGACTTTAGAGGAGGTCAAGAAAGAAGCCTTACGATATGAGATGGCCGGATTGGATGAGCAACTTGAGGTTTCCGTAGTGCCGAGGAATACCCCTAAGCCGCAGTCACAGCAGCAGGCCACATCGCAGACTCAGCCATCACACAGAGGTGGGTCTGGAGGTTACCGAGGTCGTGGTCATTAGCAGAGGTAGAGGAAGAGGAGATATTATGAGACACAGCCGAGCGGCACTCCCAGCCAGACCGCCACCCAGACAGTAGCACTTGCAGCCACCCCCATATAGATGTAGCCACTAGCAGAGCACATTTTCAAGGGGCCGAGGTAGGGGCCATGGTAGAGGCCGTGGGCAGGGTCAGACATATCAGGGATGACAGAGGCCACCACTTACGTGCTTTCAGTGTGGACAGGTTGGACACAAGAAGGCTGAGTGTCCGACTCTTATTGGTGGTCCTAGTTCATCTGCTCTAGTTATCAGAGATAGAGCACAAGTCGTCACCCAGCCTGACCAGGATTCGATGAGAACCTTCATGGAAGGTACTGTCTTGCTCTGTGATTCATCTATTTATGTATTTATTGACGTTGGTTCTACCTTGTCCTCATTTCTGGATATGTTGTGGATATACTAGGACTTAAGCCAGTTAGGCCTTCCACTTGGTTGATGTTGAATACTGCCTCTGGGGAGCGCATCTACCCCAACATGATCTGTGAGAGGTGTGTGCTTAAGTTGGGGGACCTTGAGACCGTAGTAGATCTAAGAGTGTTAGAGTTTCTTGAGTTTGATGCCATACTTGGTATGGACTGGCTAGCTGCATATCACGCATATGTCGATTGCTTCGCCAAAAGGGTTGTGTTCTAGATTCCAGGCCAACCCACTATCATCTTCCAGGGTAGAGCTTCTGACAGGCAGACTACTCAAGGACTATTAGTGATGCAGCATGAGATGGATACCCTAGCTGGTATGATGACCATAGATGAGGCACTTGCACGACCTCCCATTAATGAGATCCCAATTGTAAGAGACTTCCCAAATGTGTTCCCTGAGGATCTACCCGGCTTACCCCCTAAGCGGAAGATCGACTTTATCATCGACATCATTCCAGGAACACGACCTGTATCGATTCCTCCTTACCACATGGCACCTAAGGAGTTATAGGAGTTGAAGGTCCAATTGGAAGAGTTGTTGAGTAAGGGTTTCATCTCTCCTAGTGTGTCACCTTGGGGTGCCCCGGTACTGTTTGTTAGGAAGAAGGATGGGAGCCTCCGTCTATGTATCGACTATAGACAGTTGAACAAGGTAACACTGAAAAACAAGCACCCTCTCCCATGTATTAATGACTTATTTGACCAGCTCCGAGGTACAACTGTGTTTTCGAAAATCAATCTGAGATCTGGATACCACCAGTTGAGACTCATTGAAGATGATGTATCGAAGACGGCTTTTCAGACTCGTTATGGGCACTATGAGTTCTTAGTCATGCCGTTTAGCGTGAAAAATGCCCCAGCGATGTTCATAGACTTGATGCAGAAAGTGTTTCGTCCCTATCTTAACTCATTTGTCATCATCTTTATCGATGACATCCTTATTTATTCGAAGACTAGGGAGGAACACGCTAAGCATTTGAGGACCGCATTGCAAACTTTCCGAGATCATCAGTTGTATGCTAAGTTCAGCAAGTGCGAGTTTTGGTTGACAGAAATCTGGTTTTTGGACCATGTAGTAGGAGCCGGGGGCATTTCAGTTGATCCAACTAAGGTCGAAGCCATTATAGGTTGGCTGAGACCCACCACAGTGACAGAGATCCATAGGTTTTTGGGTTTGGCAGGCTATTACCGTAGATTTGTGCCAAACTTCTCGAGGATCGCTGCTCCCATGACGAAGCTTACCTAGAAAAACACGCCATTTGTGTGGACAAATAAGTGTGAGGAAGCATTTCTTGAGTTGAAGCATCATTTGACATTTGCCCCAGTTCTTGTGCTACCTAAACCAAGTTGTGAGTTGATGATCTATACAAATGCTTGTGGGACAGGCCTGGGGTGTGTTTTGATGCAGGGTAATAGGGTTATCACTTTTGCCTCGCGACAGCTGAAAGTTCATGAGAGGAACTACCCCGTGCATGACTTAGAGCTAGCAGCAGTAGTGTTTACACTCAAGATTTGGCGACACTATCTGTATGATGAGCATTTTACATTGTATTATGATCATAAGAGCCTCAAGTACCTATTTTCACAGAAATACCTTAATATGAGGCAGAGGAGATGGATGGAGCTACTTAAGGATTATGACTTTACCATAGAGTACCATCTCGGGAAAGCCAATGTAGTGGCTAATGCGCTTAGTAGAGTACGGGTTAAGACTGCTTGTGTGGCTAGGCATATGTCTCAGGAGTAGAGGATGATTAATTATGTGACAGTGATTAGTATCCACGAGACTTCAATCGAGACTAGAATCAGTGCATAAATGAGAGCCCAGCCGGTTTTGCTTACTGAGATTATAGAGGTTCAGCCTCATGATGTTGATTTTATAATGTACCGAGGGCGAGCAGATGACACTTCTTGCGTGGAGTAGTCGATTGATACTGATGGTGCACTGAGGTTTAGGAGACGATTGTGGGACTAGATGACCCTCGCCTGAGACAGGGAGTGCAAGCAGAGCTACACCACTCGAGGTATACCGTCCATCTAGGCGCCAATAAGATGTATTGGGACGTTCGACGTACTTATTGGTGGCCTGGGATGAAGTGTGATATTGCAGCCTTTGTGCAGAGATGTGATATGTGCCAGCAGGTTAAGGCTAAGCACCAGAGACCCGGTGGTTTATTACAGCCCTTGGCTATACTCGAGTGGAAATGGGAGCACATTACCATGGATTTTGTGATGGGATTGCCCCGGACTCAGCGGAGACATGATGCGGTATGAGTTATTATGGACAGACTTACTAAGTCGGCTTATTTCCTCCCAATCCATAGTAGAGATTCGGTGGAGAGGCTGAGTTGGCTGTATATTCGTGAGATTGTGAGATTACATGGGGTCCCAGTGTCCATTGTGTCTGACAGAGATGCTTGGTTTACATCCCGTTTTTGGCAGAGCTTGCAGAATCAGTTAGGGACTAGTGTGAGCTTGAGCATAGCCTTCCATCTGCACACTAACAGACAGTCTGAGAGAGTTATTAAGGTACTTGAGGATATGTTAAGAGCATGCATTGTTGATTTTGGTGGTAGCTGGGAGGACCACTTGCCCCTATGTGAGTTTGCATATAATAACAGCTACCAGGCGAGCATCGGCATGGCACCTTTTGAAGCATTATATGGCCGACCTTGCCGATTGCTAACTTGTTGGGCCGAGGTTGGTGATACAGCAATTTTGGGCCCCACTTTTGTGCATGAACAGAATGAGAAGATTCAACAAATCCGTTAAAACATGAAGACATCTCAGGACCAGCAGAAGAGCTATGCAAATAATAGGAGGAAGGTCCTAGAGTTTGTGGTCGGTGATCATGTATTCCTTCGATTTTCCCCTAGGAAGGGCAAGACTCGGTTTGGCATTTTAGGGAAACTCGCACCGAGATATATTGGACCTTTCGAGATCTTTGAGCGTGTAGGTCTGTGGCATACCGGTTGGCGTTGCCGCCTCAATTAGCGGGGATACATAATGTGTTCCATGTGGCGATGTTGTGGAAGTACCACCCTGATCTCTCGCACGTGATTAATTGGAGACATATTGACTTGCGAGAGGATTGCACGTACGATGAGGCTCCGGTAGCCATTGTTGATCGAGCCGTGAGGAAACTGCACAACAAAGAAATACCGATGGTACGAGTACGTTGGCAGTTCCACGGTGCTGAACAGGACACCTGGGAGCGAGAGGATTATATGGCGAGTCATTTACCAGAGATTATGGGAGTTGCCCCTTGACCTTTAGTGCATTAGAGAACTTCGAGGACGAAATTCATTTTAAGGAGGGGAGACTGTGAGGACCCATGTTTTTGACATCGGATTGACAGATCCGACATATATATATTCTATATATTTTTTAGAATTTTAATGAGAAAATACATAATTTTTTTCAATTTTTTCCAATTTCAAATTAATTATTAAGGAAAATGAGAATAATATGAGAAAATGTAATTTTGGAAGAAAAAACACATGAAACTATAAAAAAAATGTGTTTCTTGAGAAAAATAATTTTAGGATTGATTTATGAATTTTTAGAACAATTACTAAATTTTTTTTAGAGAGAGAAGTAGAATTTTTGGGAGAAAATATGATTTTTGAGAAATTATTCAATTTTTGGAGATGATTATTGCATAAATAATGAAATTTTTATGCGGGCTTTGGGCAATTTTGACCGAATTTTTGGGATTTTTGATGAATTTCCAACATAATTTCAGCAGAAAACCATGGGAGCTCGTGGTTTAGAATCCAAGGTTTTGCCATCAACTCATGGCCTCCATTGTGGCCAATGGATGCTGCCAACTGCGCATCCAGCATGTGAGGTTGAGTGCCACCTGGATGGTTACATGTCACCCTCATCTTTGCCAAGCAAGCACCCCCATGCAACAAAAGGTCTTCTTTGAGCTCAAGTCCAGAAATTCCAGATTTTTGTAGCCAACTTCCCTAGCTTAGATCTTCTTCAATTCTCAACCAAATCTTGTAAACCATAGCTTGATTTGAATCTTGTACCACCATCTACAAAGTCCCACAAGTGGTCTGCCCAATCTTAGAGCCATCTGAAGTAGAAATCATTAAGAAAAGGTGTTGTTCGCAAGTTTAAACCCAGAAAAACTAGAAAGTGTGTGTTGGAACCACCTTTGGAGCTTTGAATCTTGGCCATTTCCCATTCTTTTTGGAGGTAAAATTATACACTCTCCTCATTTTCATATGTACTTTGACCTTCAAAAGTTAGAGAACGAAAAATAGGGCCTTGTACTTGATTTTCAGACCATTGAAGTTGATTACCTACTCATTGTTACAACTTTGTAACAAAGACAGTTGGAGCAACTTTGGGAAAGCTCACTCTTGAACCACTCTAGGCACGTCCGTGAGGTAAAAATCCATCATTCTACTCCTTATCATGAGTATTCAAGTGTCCAAGTGGTAGAAACCAGAAATTGAAATGTTTAATGTGTTTTATAAGTCATTGTCGCTAACTGTTAGACTTACTGTTGCAACAGTGTTGACAGAAACAGTTTGAGACTGGATTTGGAGCCATATTTTAGAAGGGTATAAAGTCTTGACCTTGAACCTTTTTGTGTATGATTTGCTACACTTACTAGTATGCCATGATTGCTAGGGTGCTAGAACAAATTTCTTGTGTTCTTTAGAATATAACAGAATATTAATGGAATGATAGACATGTTTTTGATGTTGCATATTACTAATTCAAAATATTTTTGATTAATGTATGTGTTATGATTTTTATACTGCAATTAGACACAAGAAATAAACCATAGAATTGTGATTTAATGGGGGGAAAGAATGCTAGGATGATAGTACAAACTATGAACCCAGAAATTTCCTGCAATCTGGCTGAGACTTCTGAGATGAAATTGACTGACCAAACCTTGATAGATTGAGCTGAAATTTGGTGGAGATATTCTTAGGTATATCTAGACATTGCCTACAAAGTTTCAGGAGATTCTGATATGTATAGGTAGGTAAATTCACGCAAACAGTCACTTCTTGTCACACAGTATTCGAGATCTGTACAGTCTCTGTATTTATACCTGGAAACCCTAGTAAATGATGTCCAAAAATGGTGATTCAAAATTCTGAGACAACTTTAGGGAGTCTAGAATATTTCTGCAAGGTTTGGCTCAAAACTGGTGTATGTATTACTAGCAAAAAAATTGGAAAAATGATTGCGCAGATAGGGCCATAGGCTAATGGTGTGCCTAAGTTATGGGAATTGGAAATTTTGACCCATTTTTCGCCCAATTGACTCCATTAAGACCAGAATTGACTAGTAGAGACTTTGTTGACCAGGTAGGTTAGCAAATGATAGGTTGACTAGGGTTGGCCAAGATTGACCAAGGTCAATCAAATTGATTTAGCAACTAAGGCAAGTTGAACAAACATAGGTGGACTATTCTTGACTAGGTCAAGTTATTAATTGACCAAGAATGCACGGTTAGAGTGAGCCAAGTCCCATGTTAATGATAAGAAGTTACGATGATTTCACAGAACCCAGTGCTAGTGGGATGCGACCGGTCGCGACAGGAGCGTCGAGAGCGGAGCATTCCAATGAGTAGTTTGACTCAGGTGCTTCTGTGATTTTTATTCCTTCCATAAAACATGCATGATATGTCATGGTTTCAATAGTTTCACAAGATTTAAATACATCTGATTGGTTTTGAGATATTTAGATGTACATGGTAGTGAAACCAAAGGCTCGAGGTTCGAGCGCAGGGTCAGGGTACACGATGAGATCTGACTCGAGGTCCAAGCACAAGGTTAGGGTGTATGGTTAGCGCGCCTAGCTTTCGACCCGCTTGAGTAACAACACTTGAGGACTGAGCGCAGGATTCGGGTGTTCGAGAAGCACACCTAGCTTACGATCCGCTCAAGTGGTCAGTACGCCTAACTTACGACCCGCTCGAGCGATGACCGTAGGTTGGGTTGTTGAGTTAACTTAGCCTGGATACGTTTTTAACTATCATGGATTTGAGATGTTTTATGAAACTGTTGCACTATTTATAACTATTTTTATGTTGTGCCATGTTTTTGAATGTCAAACCATTTTTACTACTCATACATGCTTGCATTGTTTTGGAATACTGATTATGGATGACATGCTGAACTTCCTACTCACTGAGCCACGTTGATTATAGGTTCACTACTCTATCATCATTTCAGGTTCTACAGCAGCCGACGAGGGGAAAGGCGTAGTGATTGCCTAACTCCCTGACAACTCCCTTCTCAGCTTCTTTTGGTCTTTTCTTTTCATTTGAGGTTGGCCATTATTTGTACTAGTCTAAATGGTCAAATATATATTTTGGACAAGACTAATGTAAATGAAATGTTTGCGGTTTGGTTGTTGCTTACTTCTGTTTTTTAAGTGATCCAATTATTCTGATATCGTTTGATCGTGTGAGATTGGAAAAGGGTTTAACAGTGGTCGGGTGAACTCATCTTGGAGAGAGAGTTCGTCCAGCTACTGTGCCGGTCAGGCCGCCCTTGGCTTGCGGCAGGAATGTTAGAATTTCAGCACAAAACCATGGGAGCTCATGGTTTAGAGTCCAAGGTTTTGCCATCAACTCATGGCCTCCATTGTGGCCAATGAATGCTGCCAAATGGGCACCAGCATGTGAGGTTGAGTGCCACCTGGATAGCCACATGTCACCCTCATCTTTGCCAAGCAAGCACCCCCATGCAACAAAAGGTCTTCTTTGAGCTCAAGTCCAGAAATTTCAGATTTCTGTAGCCAACTTCCCTAGCTTAGATCTTCATCAATTCTCAACCAAATCTAGTAAACCATAGCTTGATTTGATGTTTGTACCACCATCTACAAAGTCCCACAAGTGGTCTGCCCAATCTTGGAGCTGTCTGAAGTAGAAATCATCAAGAAAAAGGTACTATTCACAAGTTTAAAGCCAGAAAAACCAGAAAGTGTGTGTTGGAACCACCTTTGGAGCTTTGAATCTTGGCCATTTCCAATTCTTTTTAGAGGTAAAATTGTACACTCTCCTCATTTTCATATGTACTTTGACCTCCAAAAGTTAGAAAATGAAAAATAGGGCCTTGTACATTATTTTCGAACCATTGAAGTTGATTACTTACTCACTGTTACAAGGTTTGCTTTCAGTCCTTCCACATCCAGCATATCTCTTAGTTTTGGTAGACCATTTACATTCAACATTCCCCTTTCAATAACTTTTCCCTTTTCTCCATCACAGAATGTGACGTGACCATCTTCAACTACATTGTATGATGTTAGCATTCTTCTATTACCTGTCATATGTTTCAAATACCCACTGTCAAGGTACCAAACTTCCTCTAAGCAAGTGGACAACATTGTGTCTGTAACGAATGTTATGCACATGCCCTCGGGAACAAATCTTTGAATGGTTATAGGTATCTTTCTGTAATTGCTTTACTGGAAGCCCTTCGTAAGATTGTGAAAATGCTTCCATTTATAAACCTTTATGTTGCAGTATTAGCATGCAGGAACTCTGACTCTTGCCTTAGTGGTCCTAAATTATTTTTATGCATTGTTTATGTTGTGTAGTCGAGTCCCCTTCAATCATGTGAGCTCTACCCCATGTGTAGAATTTCACTTAACTTGGTTTTTCCTACATTGAAGTGCTACAATGTTTATTTTACTTTGTCAGTTTCTTGGTCAGTTCATCAATTCTTTTCTCCTTCTCTTTGATCGTATCTTGTTGAGCTTTGACTGTTTCCTTTATTCTAGTACATTGTTCTTCCAATCCTTTGTTTTGCATTTCAATATGCAACCATTTTTCATGCATTAGTTCAAAAGTTTTTCTAAACTCTTTCAAGCTTACCTTGTCATCTTCACTATCTGAATCAGAGTGAACTGCAATCGCTAATATAGTTTTTCTGGACGTATTTCTGACAGGGGTTGTAAAGGCCACAAGGTTGCTAGAGATCCCTTCTTCTTAATCTTGATTGTTGTCAGATTCATCACTCCAGATGATGTTTATTGACTTCTTTTTCAAGGTGTTTGCATATTCAACCTAAATGTGTCCAAAACCTCCACATTCATGGCATTGGATATTTTTGGATCTTCTGTCAGATTTGGGAGACGCTTTCATGTTTCTTTTACCGTCAAATATTTTCTTGGCTGTAAAGTTCAGTTAAAAAGAAACTTGGAAAAGTTTTTTGTAATCATAACAATCTCGTCTTCATTGTCTTCCATATTTGTTTCTGCTTAGAGTGTAATGCTCTTTTCCACCTTCTGATTTGACATACCCGTTTCATAAGTTTGCAGGACATCATGAGATTGTCCAGCCTCATCTTGGTTAAGTCTTTTGCTTCCTCAATAGCAACAACTTTGGTAGCAAACCTCAAAGGTAGAGACCTCAAGGTTTTTCTTACCAGTTTTTCATATGAGAATTTCTTTCCCAACATAAATGTCTGATTTGTGATATCTTTTAGTTTACTATTAAAACTGAAGATAGTCTCATGTTCTTCCATCTTTAACAGTTCGAACTGAGAGGTTAAGAGTAGTAGTTTGGAGATGTGTGCCACATTAGTTCCTTTATGAACAATTTGCAACATTTCCCATGCATCCTTAGCAATTTCATAAGTCGAGATCAACTTGAATTACTTAATGTCTACAACATTAAAGATCGTGTTGAGGGCTTTTGAAGTTAGTGAGGTACAACTTCCTTTTTTCTTCAAACTAGTCAAGTTCTGATTTAATGGCAAAATTGTTTTTTGAAACTAGTTGTGCCCATCCGTTGACAATGACCCTCTAGGCATATTCATCCAAAGATTGAATAAATATTCGCATCTTTGTTTTCCAGAACGTGTAGTTTTCTTCTTCAAGAAGTGGAGGTCATGTAATGGAACATCCTTCTTTGGGATAATCCTTTATGGGGACTGCGTGACTCATTTTTGTCTCGAATCTCACCTTCCAACTTAAAGGCTAAAAAGAAAGGTGACTCACTCTGATACTAATTAAAATTACCAAAGTCACTATAATCAAACAACAAGCAGTTTAGAAAAATGTTGTGCAACAATAAAAGAAAAGTAGTGCAGAAAGGAAATGATACAAAGAAGTTGGTTATGTAGTTAAGCCAACAAGCCTACGTTTGTGTGACATTACCCAAATCAAAGGATTCCACTATTGTTTGCAAGATACACCACTTTTTAGTAGGTCCAACACCCTGTAGTAACACTCTACAAACTAGGATCTTAGTGACGACCTCTCATCTTGGAGGAAGATGTCAAACTCTATGAACAAACAATCAGCCACCGAAGATAGTCACCATTGTCTTGCGGAAATTAACACGGAGTATAGAGATTATAGTTCTTTCCTCTTACTCTCACGATCACTTAATAAAAAACAATAAATGAAATACCGAATTGAGCACTCAATACAATAAATCACACTTATATAATCACAATTTTCTTTATAGCTTCGAGTGATGAAGAAAGCTTTGGATGCCTCTGTATTTATAGGCTTTGGGTTGAAATCTATCTATAGTAGGCATATTTTTTGGGAAGATTGTGAATGATACTATATCGCCATATTGTGTAACACCCCGCAATTTTACGAACACGTACACATCGCGAGTAAGCATGAAATAAAATATTATTTCGTAAGAAAATGAGAATTTAAAATAAAATAATAAAAAGAAAGATAAAAATGAAATGAATAGTAGTTTTTACGAGAAAAAATAATAATAATAACAATAATATAGATTTTTATTATTATCAAATAGCAGTTGAAAAAGAAAATAAATATTAGTTGATCGAGAAAAAAATAAATCAAATAGCGGTTGATTGAAATAATGGTGGAAAAAAAAATTTAAGTGTTGATTTAAAATAATAATAACAATAATAATAATAATAATAATAATAATAATAATAATAAAAGATTTAATTTGGTTGATCGAGACATCGTCAAATATATATATATATATATATATATATGAAATTCATGAAGAAGGAATAAACGAATTAAAAGTCACATTTATTGGAATATGTAAAAATTTAATTGAAAAAAAAAAACTATGTATGGACTATAATTGAGAATTTAAAATTAAATGTTTGTTGATTTAGATACCAAAATAAAACCAGATTTTTTATGTTGAAAATTTAGGAGCCTTGGGCTGAAATGAAGAAGCAAGAAAAAAAATTCTGGAAAAAAATCTGGAAGAATGATCGAAGGGGAAGAATCAAGAAAAAAAACGAAGACTAGAACCGTGAAGAGAATTCATCACAGTTCGGGCGAAGGAAAAACAAAAAAAGGGGGGTTTGATTTCTGCTGTTGGTTGTGATGATCAAAAAAAGAAGATGAGAGCAAGGAAAAAGAAATTTTGAAATGGATTGGACTTTTAGTTGAGGCGTCCAGAAAATCAATGAAGAAGAAACAGAAAACCAAATTTTTGTTGGGAAAAATCTGGTTCGATGGGGCATTAAAAACAGGGGATGAAGAAAGTTCAAAGGTGGAAAAAAATGGCTTCTGACCGTGCGTTGGTGATTTGGAGCAGGAAAGAAAATGAAGAACCATGATTTGTTGGATTTGGTTGATGGGGTTTGGTTGGATGATGAACCTTGTGATGATTTGGAGTTTGGTCTGGTGGTGACAATCGAACAAAGAAGAACATGGGTTTTTGGGTTGCAATTTGGGACGAAGAACAGAGCAAACTAGAGGGAAGAATTGATGGTAACTGGCGTGGGTTTTTTTTATGAAGAAGATGAGCTGAAATCTGTGCGTGAAGAAAGAAGAGAATGAGCATAAACCAGAGGAACCGTGAGTTAAAAGAAGAACGCAGATTTTGTTGTGATTTGCGCATTTTTTTCAGATCTTAGTGATTGAGGGATTTTTGGTTTGGATTGAAATAAAGAACAAGAGACGAAAAGTTGAGGATCTGGTTTGGGTGGATTTGTGCGTTCAGATAAGAGAGGAAATCGCTAATCTGGTGTATTTGGTCTGTGAAAAACGTTGTAGCTGTGTGTGTGTTTTGGCCGTGATGGGAGAGAATGAAAAAGAGAGGTGCTGCTGCATTTTGGTTGCACAAAGGAGAGAATGCAGAGTCTGGCCGTAGTTGAAGAAGATGAATAGTGGTTTGGGGTTTGCTGCCATTGCAGATCCGTGGAGAAGACAAAAACCAGCGATCTATGCGTTGTGCGTGGCTGCTGTGCGTCATTGCACAAGGAAGAAGGAGATGAAGTTGCAGCTGAACGTGAAGAGTAACATGAAGAAAAAAAACAGCTGCTGGTTATTACGACGTTCAGTCTGAAAACAAAGAACGGGTTGTAGCTGGCGCGTGCTGTTGTATGCGCGAAGAAGAAAACGGGGGTAATTTGCAATTTGCACGAGGAGCAACGCGCAACAAAAGGAGGATCGTCATTGGCATCGCTCGCGCAAAGAAGACGACGGGAGTTATAGTTTAGATTTTAAAATTTTAGATAATGGAAAATTTATTTTAATAATTTTAAATGCAAAAACAAGATGAAACTTAAAAAATTAAAATCTTATTCAACATTTTAGCAGAAATATTGATTTTGATGCTAGTGGATTTGATAAATGCTTGAATTATAAATACAAAAGTTTAGGAATTGAATTTTAATTTAATTTGGCTAGGTGTAAATAATAAATATTAAAAAAAAGATTTTTATTGAAACAGAAATTAATTAAACCATTTAAGAAAAAGTCTTAAAATAAAATAATTCTATTTTAGAATATAGAATTTAAGAAATTCATAATTTAGATTTATTATTTTGAAAGTTAATAATTAGTTCAAAAAGAGTGGCTTAGAAATTTTTACGTGATAAATTAATAATTCGGAACTTAGTTCAAATTTTAGTTATGAAAATCTCGTTTTTAGTAAAATAAGATTTATTAAACCTAAGTTATTTGCTTTTTATTTAAAAAAAAACCTAATTTAAGTATTAATGTTTTAAATCATTTGTTCGGCACTAAATAGAATATTTAGAAATGAATAAGTCTTCGAAGTTTGCAAATTAATCATGAAAGTTTTTATTTTCAAATTAAAAAAGTCGGAAGACTTAGAAATTGTATTAATTTTAAATTTATAAAATTTTAAAATTTTGGAATAATCCCAAATTAGTTGAAATTATTATTTGGACTTCATAATCATTTTAGAATTTTATTAAGCTTAAGAATGGTTTTGGATGAAATTAAAAATGAGCTAGAAACTTAGAAAGTTTTGTTGATTGTTAAATTGCAAATTTTATAAATTTATAATATCGAATAGCTTGAAAGAAAGCAAGGAGCCCTAAAGATCGGCAAAATCAGATGGGCATGATTTTCTTACTCATACGTATTATATGGATTTAAAATTTAAAGCATTTGTTTGAATCGTTATAGGTTATTAGAATTTTATTATAAAATCGATTACACTTGTTTGGTGTGCTTTGATGATAGTGTGATGATTTATTTCAATTTACGCATAATCATTTCATGACATGCTTGAACCTTGTATTTAGATTTATTTATTTATGGCATGCATAAATAGGAAAATATGCATTTAGATTCTATTATTTACTCATGCGCTTTATTATTTTAATTTGCATGCATAGTTGGATTTATCGTCTATTGGATTGTGAAATGTTTGATGTGGTTGAAATTGTGTATGAAACTAAAATAAGATGAAGGCTTATTAAGAATCTACTTACCGGTGCAATCGACGAGCCAGAAGCGGATCAAGATGGTATCTCTTATATGCCACCGCTTGAGATCGACGAGCTACAAGGCAGATCGTAAGTATTCCCAACCTAGATCTGCTTGTAATAGCTTAAAGTCTTCAAGAGATGGTACGAGCTACAGTAAGTACACTCTCTTAGGTTGTGATATCATGATTTGAGACATGACTGATTTTAGATGGTACTCAAGACCTTCTAAGATTAGATAAGATCACGGGGAATATCGAGAGTCATCTCAACACTCTTCCGGCCTTAAACTTCGACCAAAACCAAATGAACGTTTGAAACACCTAATGTTTGAAAGTATTTGTAATGTTTTGGATTTGGTCTGTATAATGCGTGTAATGTGTAGGAATAATCCACTGGGTTTTCATGCTCACTTCCATTTTATTTTGAGGAACACTTGGACGTCGTACACAACAGTCTACCTTAGAAGACTCGCACTTTCAATTTGACACCTCATGGAGAGGTCGTCCAGGATAGGTGGCTTTAGAGTTGTATTTTATTTAATTAATTGAAATAGACTCTCATGTATAATTTTCATTTGAATTTAATTTCATTGGTTACAAGTATTTATTTTAATTTTGAAATTCAGTTGATTATATTTTTGAACGATATTATATGTTTAACAATTATTGTTTCTAATATAAGTTTTTGAAGTGACTCCGTTGCTTAATTTGTAATTTATGATTTTTAAATTTTGATTTTAGTCTGTTTTATTTAATTGTGAAAAAAATCCGGTGACGCTAGTGTGACATTATGTTAATCTTTTATTTTACCTGAAACATATTTTCAAATATTTCATTGGAAATAATTTATTTACTTTATTTTAAAGAAAAAGATTTGACAGAGGATTTTAAGTAGCATCTCGATTCTCAACGGGCAACGATCTACATGTGATGTATCACATGCCTGGAGGTCCAGTTGAAAATTGGGTGGTATACATTGCAAGCACAGTTTCCTATATGACGAATTTTCAGAAATTTGCATCTTTCTTAGAGCATCAAGATTCTTCGGCTTCTTTCCTTTACCTCTAGATTCTCAGCATAATGAGCGAAAGAAAATCTTCATTGTAGATGTCTGACTTGTTCATTTCGTAAGAAAAACATTTCATAATGATTTGTGTTTCTTTTGTCAAAGAACGATATAATTGCAATTTTGAAAACCAATTTACTATATTTAAAGAAGGCCAGTTTCTGATTTCAAAAATTTTCCATTCTCGCATGAGAAACTGAATTTACTAATCAAATAATGCTTCTAAACATATAGCGAGAGAGTGTTATTTCTAAAAATCTATCAAGAAGGGTTTTAAAAAAAATTCAAAAAGAGCAATATTCTTCCTTCAACCATTAGCTTCTAAATAGGATATATGCAATATTCTAGTTTCTAAAAAGGATCCATATGAGATATTTTAACTATGGAAATAATTTTAATAAAGAGAGAAAGTGGATTTTTCACACTATTTGTTAGCGGCACCAGACATGCCAGTCTTTCATAAGAGACGTTTCCCAACAATAATAAAACAAAATACGACCACTTGAGCCCAGCTGATGCTTCAAGATCCATTTCCACACTTGTGAACTCTTCTTGCACTTATTCTTTCTCTCTTTGTGGTGATCACTGTAATCTTGCATGAACCACCAAAACTATGCAAGAGAATTTAATAAGTTGTCGATGACATGTCTTAACCGATCAAAATCATTTTTAGTTGAATTAAATAAGATCACATCTCTTAATGCCCTCAAAAGCATAATAACTTTTATGTTTTATGCTATAACAACTTTCATACTATAACAACTTTCACACTTGCTTGTTTGTTAAAATCTTGTATGCATAACTTTGTTATCAATTTTTGTGCATAAATGACATCGTTTATGTGTTATGTAGGATGGTAGCAAAAGCTAACAAGTGAACAAACATGATTTTCAAGTAAGGGTATAAAGTATATGTTTATTTATTTATTAACTATTTTATATATTGAATCATCATTATTTTTGCTTTTGAGTTAATTATTAAGACACATATTTTTAGGTTTCTAAACCTCATAAGAAGAAGAATAAACATAGATTAAGTATACAAATAAAGGATGATCAATTTTTGAAAGAGAATGTAAAAATAAAGGTTGTATTGCTTTCTTGTTTGTCAATAACTTGTTATTTGCCTCCTATAAATCATTTTTGCTCCAAACGTAATTTTCTTGTGACACATAGGATGGGAAGAAAAGTAAAAAAGTGGACAATAATAATTCTTAACTAAATAAATATAAATTTATTTTGTATTGTGCAAATGACTTTAAATTAGTATGAATGAGCAATAATGACAATATTTTTCATTATATGTAGGTACAAGCAATAATTTCAAGTTCAAGTAGTTGAGTTGGACTGGCACAAAAGAAGTGGCTATAGAGGTTGAAATTGAACCAAAATGTCCAGAAGCTTTGTTGCATTTCATTCCACTAGGTCCAAATTGTTAGAAAGTATGGGTTAAGAAAAGCAATAGAGAAAAATACATGTCTCGATCCAAGTAATAGTGAGATGCAAATTTTGAAGCATGTTTTGTGTAGTAAAATAGCATAACCTTCAAAATGCATTTGTATGATTTGACATTACATGTTCATTTCTTGTTTGAAATTAAATCATTTGAAACTTCATATAAAGATAGTTTTCAAGTTTGTAATATGTCTAATTTGTAGTATTTCATTTGATTTTTTTTATGTTTACGTACATACAAATATATTTTTCAAAGAGAATTATTGGTTGTTAAAAGTATATTTTTAGATGACGAGCATAGTTGATAATTAATAGGAAAAAAGCACATTGTCAAATAATATTCTATGATAGATATAAACCAAGGTAGAAATAATTAACTTTTGAAAACCACTTAATCTATAATGGTCTACCTGCCTGTGATAGATTGATATCAACAATGGGCATTTTTCATAATTATAAAACTTTTTTGTTGTAGTGCATGTACTCAACAAGAGTTTGATCATCCCACCCTCCTATCATTGAAAGCCCACACCAAACGAATCATGGAAGGATAAATAGTTCTTTGTCTTTAGGAATGGCAAAATAGGTATGTATACTAAATTTATCTAAAAAAACCAGGTGTTAAGATTCATTTCATCCCTTTTCTTTTCTTTTATTGCATGTTGTTTTCCTTTCATATGGCTATAATTGTTGATTTGTTTTGGTGTTGTAGTGATGTGGGGAAGTTGCCTCATAAATATGGCTATGACTACTCTTTGGCAAATGCAGTGTACAACTTGGCCTTCGTGATTTGGCAATATTAAATCATTCTAACCCTAGGGAGGTTAACGAAAGTTGGATTGATCACGAAGAACATGTCTTCTTAAGTCTGAGTATTCTTGCTCTTTTTTTTGGTTCTTTATTCTTTTCCAAAATGATTTACCTTGTTGAGTTGACTCTCTTCTTATTGTTGTAGGTTTCAAAGCTCTCAAATTTTTCTACTAGCTGTGGGAAGATTAGATGAAAGAGGAAAGAAAAAAAAAAGCTTGGAAGCTCCATCAAAGAGAAAATTATAAAATAAAAACATTGGCAAGTAAGTAGTTGCAAAGTAGCTGGAGAAGACGCTAGCTAATTAGGTTGTTATCATTGTTGCCAAGAGTTTTACAAATTAAGCAAAAGGAAGATACAGATTTTACTAGTCCATCTTTGAGAAACAATTAACACATGAAAATATATACCAAAGACAGGAACATTGGAATCAACAGTGCTTTAAGTCCCTTAATTCATTATAAAATCAGATGTGATTGAGAAGCTCTAGGATAGTCCAAGCAACCTTATGCTCCAAGGAGCCTAAAAATATAAACTAGTATCATGGTTCAACAACAAAACTCAATCGATCGATGGGCAAGTAGTTCAAACTCTCTAGTAACTTGCCTAGAACCTACCTACACTCATCTTGAGAAAGGAGATCTCAGTGAAAACAAGGGTCGAGGAGAGACACATGCTCACATGGCCAAGGTGAGGCTGTTGATTGATTGATAATCAGCCATTAGATATTGATCCCCATCTCTAGGCCCAAGGCTCATCGTGCGGTGGTTAAAAGTCCTCAATTTCACTAACTTGCCCCACCACCCTTTGTTCCTGCTTGGGCTCTTAGGACTTTCATTCATAATGTCGCACAAGCATTGCCTCACAACCTCCAAGTTCTGTTTGAAAATCTCCATTGGAGGAGACATGAGAGGGTTTCCTTCAACACTGAGCTTTTGCAACATGCTGAGACATCCAAGGGTGGTTAGCAGGACTCTAATTTTATTGTAACTTACATCAAGTTCTCGCAAAGATGCTAGGAAGCCTATAGAGTCTAGTAGAGCCACCCTAAACACCATGGATTTCTTCATCGACTCCTTTTCATGAAAATTATAGTGTTAAGAGGCAAGGGCCTTATGACACCAACCAACTCACCTATCAACTAAGGTTGAGGGAGGGTCATGTAAGAAATCTCTTCAAGGGTGTCTCTTTCAAGGATGAAAAAGAGGGGAAGAGAAAACCTTAACCCATAAGATGAAGATACTCCTTTAGATGTCAAAAAATTTAAGGTTAAAATGCAATTTTCAACAACTACTGCAATCAAGAAGGATCACGTTTTTAAGGCCTTGGTTGATCCCCTTATGAAGGATACTAATGTATCTGTTACTCCCTTTCTACTTTGTTGACTTTATTAATGATTTTTACTTGTAATTCTAGTAGATCTCCTTTTCCATGTACCAACAAATTGTTGAAGTTGTTTACTCACCTAGCATGTTAAGGGCGACTACTAAAATTTTGAAGATGCCTTAAAAGAAGCCTCCAACATTTGCTCACTAATTAACAACTTTAAGTTAATAGCTTGAGGCACAATGTAAAAGGCTAATGAGCAATTGGTGCTAAGAAGGATATGTTAGAGTCCCTCCCACCAAAGTTCAGCAACTAAAAGGCTTAGGGTAGTTGTGGAGGACTGAGTCGAAATTCTACTAAGAATGAGCTAATTGAGTTTGTATAGCTCTGTTGATGATCCACCAAGCTAATATGATCGATTTTTTTTTTTTTGGGAATTCTCTTAATTGGGAGGGATTTCATGAGTAGAACTCCAACCAAGTTGGAGGAAAGTTTGTGATGGAGATAGCAATCAAGGAAGTTGTTAATGTTGCAAAGGAGCTTATTTCTAAGAAGGTCCAACTTGCTAAAGATCTTGCTAAGTAGCCAACAAATTTTCCTTCTTTTCTTGTCTATTTTTTAATTTTTTTTTCTCCAGTAATGGCCTAAGACTCTTTTAATGAAATCCACTAGAAGTTATTGGTGCAAATCTTCTAAGCTACAATGTCTTTTTCATTGTGGTTCAATATGCTAACCAAGTTGTTTCTTTGCTTAGTCATACTGTAAGATTTCTTTTCAATGTGGTACTTAATTCTTTTTGAATGCATATGTTGTTTTCTCGATTGTACTTTGTAGTTCAGTGCAATTTTGGAACGAATCATTCTCTTATCTATGATGCAACCCTTGAGATTAACATCCCCAAGTACTTCTAGCATCTCGCCACCATCTTTTAAGTAGGCGCATAAACCCTAAGACACTATATGGAACTAGACTTTTTCTTATGGTAATTATGTGGACATCAACTATAACAACTTAAAAACTAAGTGAAAAATTAATTAAACAAAGGTTAATCAATTAATTATGAATAGGGGGATATAAGCAACCATTAACAAAAGGCCATTTGGCCATCTTCACATTAATTTTTGTGTTAATGCAAGAGTTCCCATAGCGCTACATAACATGCCCATGGAAGAACACACTTGTTTCTTGTTGGACATATTGGTTTGACATAGATTACATCCTTTTGGTAAAAGAATAATGCATAAAAAATGGAGCAATGACAATGTTTTTAAATGTGGGAAAATTAAAGGTGCGTATGACACCTTGATTCTCTCCCCTACACCTTTTGTACCACCTAACCAAGTTAACAACCTAGTTCTCGAATCACTCAGTTGACACGTTTATCTCACAATTTTATATATATATACATGTTTGCTTTTGTCACATGTCACCATTCAAGAATCAGGATATTATTAAGTTGTACTTCAACAATCTCCTGGTTAAACTAGGCCATATCCCAAATACAATAGAGTACATAAAAAAAATTGGCTTGTGGTAGCTTCATCCTTGAGTAGAGCACCTAAATCTAACCAAAAGACAACCTTAAGCTAGCCCTACTCTAATTTAACCCTCTCCTTTTATTAAATAGGTTGAATGATAAATCATGAGTGCAACATTTAATTGTTGAACTAGGGGCAAAGGTGCAGGACGTGAGTAAAATAAAGAAGGTGATTTTGGGAACCTAAGGAACTAGGAAACCGCCTAGTAAGTATTTTTCAACCCTCCTTCGAAAATTTCATTTATGTTATAAATATGCATGATTAACATAAAGAAATGATGTCACTATGGTTGAGATTTTGAATGTCGTAGAGACTAAATGTTTGAGACCATTACGAACCACTAGATTGTCGAAATTATGATCGAAATGTTGCAAGAACAAAGAAAATCTATTATCAAAAGCTAGCAAAATGGCTAACCAATGTCAGGTGGCGCAATTGGCGCATTTTTAATGCCAAGACCTGAACCTCAATATGTGCTCCAACCTAAACTAACAGATTAAGAGTTGACCCAAACCCTTGACACTACTTAAATGAGGACTAAACAAGGATATCAAAACAATAAGAAGATTGTGAATCCAATAACTACAACCTGAGAACCAAGTCATTGAAGTTAGTGGTCCAAAATCGATTTTTGGGTGTAATTGTTGGCATAATAGTCAAATTTAAGGCCAATATAGAAGCAATAAATCAAATAGAATGGCTATAACCATGACATCCTTCGTCAAGAATACTATAAGATTGCCTCAAGAATGATATAAATCAAAAACTTGAAGCCTCCAAAAGAATTGACCAAAATTAGGTGACGCAATAAGTGTTACCATTATAAAATTAAAGGAACAACTAGAATAGCCCTTCAATTAATCGCATATGGTATTACAATTATCAACCAAACCTTAAGGTTTTCAAACAAGGATGCAGGGACTTGAATATTCACACAAGAAAACTTAGATTCAATGCAAAAATTGAAGTGACCACATAGTGGCTTTGTAATATGCTGAAAAAATTGTACAAAATGAAATAAAATGATAGATGATACCAAATTCATTTCAGGAATCAATTACCAAGTTTAATTGCTCAAAACCTCTCAGGGGAGTGAAAAATTAAGAAAAAGAAACAAAACAAAATGAAATGAAATGGAATGAATACCTCACATGATCTGAGCATTCGAAATTCATTTCATTTGTCTAATTAAGGGTTCATTTGTCTAATATAGTTCAGTAGAATGGGAATTAGGAAAGAAAATGAAGAAAACCCTAGCCAAACAAGAGTTTTGAATTTTTGTTCATTTCATGTAAACGCAAAAGTGTGAGACAAAAGCCTAAAATGTCAATAGGCATGGCGCACCAAAGGGTGAAATGAGAAATCCCTTAATTGTCGTAGGCATGTGCCTTGCACATGAGCAAGGCCTAGTCGTCTTCGTGCATGATTAGAAACCCTAAAAGATGATCTCATGTACACAAGCTACAATGACCATGTGCCCCTCACCTTGACGTCCAAGCAAGCAAGACAGAAAAGAGGAAAGTTTAAACCGATTTGGGAAGTTGCTCATGTGTGCTCAATTGATAAAATAGAAGTTCCAATGTGGCATGATCATGTGCACTCTAAGCCCATGCACACAAAGACATCCAATAAATCAAAATAAGAAGGCCCCAAATTAGAAAGTTTTCATGCTCATACTATGGCACCAAAAATAAATCATGCAAAATGTTAAGTTTGTCCTTGCTTGATGAACACTCATAAAGAAAAAGAAATATTGTCTTACTCACCTGACTTCCAAGAATAGAAATTGCTGAAAAATGTTTCTAAACACCTAAGGAACAAGATAAGAAGTTTCTAATTCAAGAATAGAAGTTGCTAAAAAATGTTTCTAAATACCTAAGGAATAAGATTAGAAGTTTCTAATTAAGAATAGAAATTACTAAAAAATATTTCTAAACACCCAAGGAACAAGATTAGAAGTTTTTAACTCAAAATAGAAGATTGTCAAATCTTGTTGATTTGGTGTGCACAAGAAAAGGAATCAATTACTAAAATAAATTGGAAAGTTTCCTTTGAGGACAAATTAGAAAGTTACTAAGATGATTCTTGAGCACAAAAGAGAATAAACCACACTTAGAAAGTCTCTCGCACCTAGATTAATGTCCAAACAAAGATTAGCAAGTGGTCCAAGCCAAGATTATGTTCACATATGAAAATGAAACCCTAAATAAACACTTGCCTAAACCATGTGAGGAAACCCTAGTGGTCCTACATGCCAAAAATGAACTTAAGGGAAATGGAAAGTGGCTAATGCAAAGATTCCCTAACCGTCCCCCTATGTGCACAGAAAAATCTATATAACGGATCTCATATGCTCACTTTTTCTTCATTCCAGAGCAAGAGTTGACAAGTCCCTCTTGTTCTTTCTAAGCCTTTTTTTACACCCTTTCTCACTTCTCTTTTGTTCTGGAGTGTTCTTAAGTGAGACGTTATTGTTCTTGAGTAGTTTGGTGTTCTCGAAATGCTTAAACTGTGGACACTTTGTTGAATTTTCAAGAAACTATAAAACAAAGTGGAAGTGATTTCTAGAACCTTCACTTCATTGTTTAGTTTAATACCATGTTCAAGCATGTTTAAATTTTTTTTAGTATACATGTTTAAGTTTGAATAACAATCCGTCTCAGCTAATCATCGTATATTTTGCTTCTTTGACTGTGATTCTGTATCATTCTTTTGTTCTCGAACTTCTCAATTGCGTTTGTGCCCTAATGTTGCTTAACAATAGTTCTCGCTTTGATCATTCTTATTTGCTCGTCTTTTATTTTTGTATAGAAACGGTGAAATCTTCAACAATGTCAAATGTTATTACTTATTCGAAGAGGATTAGAAAGAGTGCAATGAATGCTTAAAAAATTAAATAACAAAGAACGTGCTATAGAAGTTGTGGAAACCCCAAACGACCAAGCTATGGGAACATCTGACCACTTGCATTCAAATAAGAGAAAAACATTTGGTCAACAGCAGGATATTGGTAATTTCAATAAGCGAACGACCACTTTTGTTGGCAAGGTTCAAAAATATACTAATAATATATAGTATTTATTGCAATCTTAACTATCATTATGCTATTTTTGCTTTAATTTGTTATGAAATGTGTTTCAGTCATGCTTTTTGAATATGAATGTATATATGTGTGTGTGTGTGTATGTGTGTGTATGTATGTTTGTGTGTGCGTGTGTGTGTGTAGTGTTTTGATGTTTCAAGTAATATTGTCAATATAGTATATACTTTGTGTAGAGAACCAATTATAACTGATATTTGTTTAATGTGAATGAATAATGTTGTACGTTTTCTATTGTATATGTCTGAGTGTTATTGTTATTGTTTTGAAAAAAACTTGTTATGTTGTATGCAAGAATTTGAGTACATTGTGAATCTGGCAGATTATTATTCTACTAGCGTTGGATTCCACATTCATTTCAGTCCTATTGAACTTATAAAAGATAAGTTATCTGAATTGCAACTGCATATTGGACATTTCTTGGACATGCCCTCCAATAGGTTGGCAAGCTCAAGTTGCACACAACATTCTATTGCGTGAGGTGGTGCAACCTATGGATAATGAGCTGTGAGTGAAGATTAATGAAGTCACATTGAAATGTTATGTTGATGATTTTGGCCTCATTATGGGGTTAAAATGCAAAGGTGACACTAGACGTTTGGCAATGGGGGCACAAAGCACTGCTTTTAAAGAGAGACACTTCAGTGATCTACAACGAATAAATAAGTAGTCATATTTAAGGCGTTTGTATCTAAAACTTGGTGTGATGATAATGATGCTGTTAAACTTGACATTCTCTATTTTATTCATCATTTTCTTTTTTTCTCATAAAACTGATAAATTAGTAAATGATATAGATTTTGATTTGGTAGAATCACGAGAGTTTGAAAAGTACGTATGGGGTAGAGACCTATATGAGCATACTTTAGATTCCTTAAAAGAGAATTTTTGTATGAATGAAAAAGGGGAGGATGTTAGGAAGTCGAAATACCCAGTTATGTATAGGTTGATTGGATTTCTCGTAGCCCTTCAGGTATGGTTTTATGAGTGTTGCTCATCCATTAACGGTCACTATGCTATATGTCATGGACAAAAATGTCCTCGTACATTGAAATGGATATCTACTGAACAACCAAGTTTCAAGCAAGTACATATGCATGTTAGTTCGTTGGATTGAACAAAGATCGGTTCTTAAAATAATACATGCTTCTAACATGTTTTTAATAAATATTTGTTTTATGTTTCTTAACTTTCCAACTTTCATAATGCAGCTTTATAACTTGTTGCCTACGGAGGAGGAGTTATCAAAACCATACATGGAGGGTTGTTTGTAAATGACAAAGATGTGGATTATCAATCTAATGATGATGACGACTTTTGTGATCCACCTTCCTCCAAAGTTTCTTCATTTCCTTCCTCTTCAAAGATTCCTTCTAGCAAATCTAATAATGGCAAAATTTCCTTACTTTTGGAAGAAGTAAAAAAAATAAATTCTAAGAAGCAACGAGATTTACAAAAGCAGTTTTTTCAACTTAACAGAGAGGTTGATTCATTGAATAATAAAGTTGTTGAAAATGTTTCGAAGCTTTTTCAGATGTTTTCATTAGTAAGTGAATTTAATTGTATGTTTAGATTATATTTATTTGTGTAAAACTACTTTTGCATTACAATATGTACATGAAAATATACATTGATATTCTATCAATAAAATTTGGATGTGAAAGTCAGTTTGTCATGTTTATTGTTGGAATATTATATGTACATTTATTGTATACAACTCCTATATATTACTAATAGGTTCATTTGTGAATATGTATAGAACACCTCTAAAGATGTAAAACTATCTTCTGATGATAATCATCAAGTAAATAAAGAGGATATTGTTGATAATGAAAAAGTTTAAGTGGAAGATAAGTCAAGAGAGCAGTCCAAATATGTTTGTAATTACATGATTGTTGTAAGTTCCTATGAATGATGGCAGGATACTGTTGATGATTAAAAAGTTCAAGTGGAAGATAAGTTAAGAGGCAGCCTAGATATGTTTGTAACTACATGAATGTTGTAAGTTCGTATGAATGACGTTTGATAATTTGTAAAAATCTTTTGCTTTAATATTGTTTATATTTAAAGTTTATTTATGACACTTTTCAAGGATGTTGGAGGTATGTTCTCTTTGACTCAATTTGTCAACAAGGAATTCAAAGATGCAAATCAGTCATCTGATTTTTTTAGATGATATGACAGCTTATGAAATTGAAGAAGTAATCAATTCTGTTGTGAATAACTATAAGGTGATTGATGTTTTTAATTATATATATATAAGTTTTTGTTTTTTGTTTTTTTTTGTTATGGCTAGTGACAGAAAATTCACGACAAATGAGTGTATACAAGATATATATAATATAATATACAAGAAATAAGTTGCATATATGTTTCAATGAGTTTGGTCTATATTTCAAAACAGGAATCAAAGGCTGGACCTCCTAACATTGTAACCCCAATAGCTGAAAAAAGGGCCAGAAAACTTGCGCCTATTTTGCAATGTCTATTTGTCTCTTCGTTCCCAATTGATGATAGCAGCATTAGTGTGAAGAAACATCGAGTAAATGAGATCATAAAGGGTTCTTCTTCATTGGACAATTTTTTTGATAAAGATTTTGATAATGGATATCTTAGAGATTTTCAATGCTAGCTACAAAAAAACAAACTTAAGCGTAACAAGTAAGTTATTTAAAATTATCTTTCTTTCAATTTATTGTTTGATTAAATTATTTTTATTGATTTTAAAACTCCCTGCCTTCATTTCTTATAGAAAAAACATTTATGCTGCACATGACAACATATTGTCACCCGCATTTAATTTTGCTATTACTGAAGTTGGAAAAAAATAATGGTTTTATGCACTTTCTATGCCTAGTTTTATACCAACTTCCTTGGTATGTGTGATTTCTTTTTTAGTATGTTTAAATTTTTAGTTTTTGGATTTGATTTTGGATATATATACACTATGTGCAGAATATATACACTTTGCATTGCCTAGATAAATTTCTTCAAGGATGGTCAAGTTTTTTAATTGTACATGATATGATGATATATTTTTTTATTTACTAATTATGATTACACATTATGTTAGTACAACATGTTGATGTCATATTGTATTATATACGAAAGAAAGGAAAGTACAATAAAGTATTAGTTTAAAATTTACTATAATTGATAATTTCTTTGATCAAAAGCTTTAATCAATTTATACAAGATATATTCGTAGCAAGACAATGATGTTAGTTTTGCAGGAAGAGATAGTGATTCTTGAATACATACTAGGGCATTATTTTTATTGCAACAGACCATGAATTGAGTCTGACAACCTTCTATTCCCAATTCTTGTTGCATCTACATTTCATTGGGTACTAGGTCAACTTAATTTTGCTGATTGTTGCATTTATGTATGCAATTCACTACGCTCTCCTATTATGGTTTATGCTATTAAGCAAATAATGTCATTCTTACAACACATTTTTACCCCCATATCTTGTTATGCTTGGGCTTTGTAACACCCCAACCCCTGTTGATTTCACTATGAGTGTTTGGACTTAACCACTATTAAAACCGTTGTTGAAATAGTGGACCTAACCACAAGGTGGGTCCGGTGTTACTTTATAAGTGACACACACTTGACTTTTTATTCTCAATATCTCATGCCTTAATATAAAAACTAAATGAGGCCACATAATAAGAAATAAAAAGGAAATTCAATTCTTTATTAATTCATAAAAAGAAAAGTACATAACTTTTAATTAAAAACAATTACAGCGGAATTCATAACAAAACTGGGCAAACATGCCCTACATAGAAATTTCCAAATAAATTCAAAAGAGATGCCCCAAGTCCTTGCATATTTAATTTTCTGAAAAATATTAAAGGAAATGTGAGTACTAACCTCATTGGATCTTAAATAACCATTTTCAGATTCAAATCACTAACGCATCCATAATTCAAGCACTTTCAAAAATTAGGCATTTCAAGCATCAAGATTGTGTAAAGTTGTAACTTAGACCAAAAGAGTTTTTCAACCCTTGATGTTTTCAACTAAGTGACTCCTTAGAGTGAAATTTGACATTTCTTAGTCATTTTCATTGAACTTTGGACTTAGGGACTCTAACCCACCAACCAATCACTTAGGTATTACAAACCTTATGAACTAATCATAAGAAGAGAACACCCATAGCAAGCATGTGTCTACTATGATGGTACCTAGTTTGTATCACCATCTTCTCATCTTAAATCTCACATTCATAAAATATAAATAAAATTTTAGAATATAATAACAAGCTGGAAATAAATTTCAGAATTTAATAAATTGCAAAACAATTCACTCACCATACAATATCATGCACCAAACTTTAGAATAACTCCTAAACATGATACTAACATGAAATGAGCATCATAAATGCATGATCTTGAATATTCATCAAAACTGAAACATACCCAAATACTAAAAAATAGAAGTGAAAATGCGCCTCATGATTTTCAGAAAAACACAAAAATGTCATACAAGAAAGAACATGTTAATGGCTCAAATATGAAAAGAGGCAACTTCCACCTTAGATGAGATGTCTTCCCCAAATTCCAGCAGTGGTTCTCTTTACATTAGCACTTTCAAATCTTAGTAAAACAACTCTCTATTAATCACTAAATACTAAAACTAAAAGTCTCTCACCTTTGCACAAAAGAAAATGAAAAGAAAAGAAGAAAAAGAAGAAGAAGAAGTTTGAGAGCACTATTATGAGGAATCTCTCTTGTTCTTGGAATGAGGGACTGTGTGCAACTTAGGGGGGTATTTATAGTTGCTCATTAGCATATGGGACGTCCTTGGGCAGTTCTTGCGCAGCTAGGGCAGCTTTCAAGGTTTGAGCAAGTTTCCAAACACTAAAAGAGAGACATGGTAAGTGTGCACAAGGATCACTAAACTTGTCAATTCTCTTATGAACCATGATTCGATTCTCTATTAAATTTATCAATTAATATCAAAGAATATTTTTAGACTTAGAATAATGCTAACATTAGTTGGGATGTGATCTAGAGAGCATAGCAAGTTTCTAGTCTAGTTTGGCAAGTATATGTGACCAAGAATCTTTCTTTTGTCCATTTCCTTTGTTTGGCATCACTCTTAGTATATAATGAAAATCTTTCTTCTTTGGACGTTGAGCATGGGGAGTATGCTACCAATCCTGAGGGGACACCGTAACATAACCGAATATTCATATCTAAGCTTAAAAAAAACTCTCCAATTTGGTTTAAACCCAAGGGATATGAGAGAATCACTCAATTTAGGCGCCAAAATGGGAGAGGAAAGTTTCCATTTTTTATTCTTTCTTGTGAATGTGGGACAGCTAGGGTTTTATGAGCATCAATTCAGATCTCAAACCTTTCTAATTAGGTTAATTCACGTGTGTGCACACACACATGTGCATAGATTGATTGGTTTTGCTTAGGTGAAGCATGGAGCACATGATCACTAGCTTGGTGCATGGAATCAATGTTCATGGATTTCCAAATCCTAGGTGGGACATCCCAAATGTATGGTCTATTGAATCACTTGTGTGGTACATTGGATCATGATTTATGAAATCAAATAAGGGAAGATGTCCCATGGTGGTTGAGTAGGGTGGGGTGCACCCGATCATAGTGTTTCACCCATGTGACTTGTACATGTTTTGTGCGGTCATGCCTTCATGGGTTCACATGAATTTAATAAAATTTAATATCTCCCTAATCACTAGGAATTTAGGTGTATAACCTATAGTTTTGGAACCACATGATTAAGATACAAATCTTAAGGTACAGTTTGGCCCAAGGCATTTTTTCCTTATAAACCTTCCTTATTTAAAGCCCACTGAAGGTACTTTACCCGAATCTTGGCCAATTGTCCCAATTTTTGGATATGTTGTGTGTCTTGTTAGTTTATGTCACCCCATAGAATTTTGGGTCATTCTGAATCCTTGAAGTACCATAAATTTCATTTCTTTCCTAATTTAAACCCTTACAGGTATTTTGGTAAAATGAGAGCCCTAATCTTGACTAATTGAGCTAATTTTCGGATATGTTGTTCAATTGGCAGGTTCAAGTCACTTTGCTTCATTACAGGTGATTTGGATTCTTAAAGGTCACTAAATGAGATTTTTACAACCGGCTTCATTTTGCATCCAAATTTCATTGAATAGACCTTGAATTTCATTTCATTTGGTACTGAGTTTTTAGGGTATTACAACCTACCCTCCTTACAAAAATTTCGTCCTCGAAATTTACACCTAGTTAAGGATTTATATTGAAAAGGTGTAGATACTTTGTCTTTATTTCACATTCTAGCTCCCAGGTGGCTTTTTCCACCCCGTGATGTTTCCACAACACTTTAACCAACGGAATGTCCTTCATTCTTAGACTTTGTACCTTGTAATTGAGGATTCTGCCTGTTGTTTCCTCATAAGTAACATCATCTTGGACATCAGGTTCATACTTCTTCTAGTTTTTCTTTTAAGATCTAAGGCATAAGACCTCAACATATCCTCTCGTGTTTGGGTGACTCTCTCAGACTTACTGACTTGATTAGTGGATCTGATTGGCAGGAAATAAGCCACTTTAGTGAGACGATCCACATTTACCCATACAATATTTTCTCCCTAAGTCTTAGGGTATCCTCAGCATCTAACCTAAGGTTAATATGCTTATCTTATTCAATCTCCTCTATTAGGCTTGCGAACCATTCGTCTTGCCATTGTTCACCCCCAATCTAATCGCAAAAGATCTAGTGGGCAAGACATGTTGTAGGGATATGCTCATTTTTCATTTAGGGTCATACCCAGCCTAAAGTTCTCAATCTATTTGAATGTCAAAGTTTTTTTGTCATACCCCACCTTCGTCTCAGTAGACTCGACCACACGGCAGGCCTCAGGTTATTACTAACACTTTCTATTCTCATACTTTCTATTTTGAACCTTTAAAATGTACCAACAAGGATTCTTAAGGAAATAAGTTTCATTTATTGAAAAGGATAGGTACAAAACCTTATTAAAGCTTAAAATTCATAAATGCTAACATATAACAATTTTAAATAAAGGGTTAATCAAGTTCTCCTAAAAAAAATTTTTTTACTAGGGTCTCTAGGGTAGGTTTTGATCTTCTTGAGCTTCAACAACAAACTCTTTGGCCTAGTTCTGCCCACGACCTCGATTTTGCCCCTGGTTGGCATTTTGTTATTGTTTTCGACCTGAGAACGATCATTCTGACCTCTTTCTTGAGTGTTTGTGGTTGCCTGGACTGGTGCAGTCGGCTAGTCTCTAGCAAGATGGCCCCTCTGTCTACATAGGTAACACAACCCCAGTCTTTTTGCCTGCTCCCTTGCCTCTCCCTTATTCTACCCTTGTCTCTGTGGGGCCTTACCATTCTTATTTTTCTTAAGGGCCCCTTGTTGTTCCTTCTCGTTCCCGAACCACTTATCTGTTCCCCTCAACCTTTGTTCCCGGTTGAGTTCTCGCTCTAAAATCATAGCCCGTTCAACTACCTCCTTGTAGGTTTGGAGGTCCAATGCAATAAACACTTTTCGGATCTCAATCTTGGGACCTTGCGCAAACCTAATAGCCTTCATTTTCTCCCCCTGATCATATCTAGAGAGAACTTGGCTAACTCTATGAACTTCCTCTCATACTCTACCACAGTCAGGTCTATTTGATGGAGCTTGACAAAGTCATCTTGAAGCTTTCGAAGGGTTGCTCCAGGGAAAAGCTTTTCGTAGAAGTACTCTTTGAACTCCTCCTAATTCATTGCTTCAATGTCAGTATTAGGGTCGAACTACATCATACTCCACCATCCTCGGGCTGGTCTCTTGAAATGGTGTGTGGCTAGTGTCACTCGTCATGGTCATGTCACAATAGAAAATTAATCAGCTTGCGAGAAGATTTACCCATTGGAAGTTTTTATTTATTTCAATGTAGAGCACATCGGCCCAAGTGAAATCATGTATTTTCAGCTTTGAATTTATTTTTCGCTGTAATGAATTATTATACTCAGAATTGTCGAATGAATAAATGAAGAATTTTATTTACC
>JAJIYU010002167.1:0-31637 GCA_030144865.1 Tinospora cordifolia | reverse complement strand
TTTATACACATACTTTTCTATATTAATATCATACTAAAAATACTATTTTCTTATTCAAATAGAGAAGCATATATTTACCCAACAATTCTTATATGTCTATTATTAATCAATATATATTCCTTTATGCTTTTATGCTAACTGATTAATTGCATACCCATGACAAACATATATATGTATTTATATATAAATATATACGTGTATGTGTTTTAAACTCAAATTTCGGTTATTACGTTACTAAAATTTTAGGTATTACACAGATGATAGAATCAATAACATCCTAGTTCTCGGTGGTTAACACGTGTAGTGTCTCCATAATATATTTAATGACTTATGGGGGTGCTTCTATATGCGTGACCCCGATGTGACAAAAGGAAAGGACCAAGAATTGGGGTTACAAATATTTTTTTTATGCTAGACATTATAGGGTTCACAACAAATCAACAATAATATGGATAATAAAATTACAATGAAAATGGCCTAGACAATTCATTAATTACCATTACCCTCCTTGAACCCAAATTTATTGCTGCTAGGATGTATAAGCGCTCTCTTGCTAAGGTAAGGAAGTTTAATTACATTGGTTCAATTCTAAAGTAAGTTCCATGTAATTATGATCATCTACACACACACACACACATAATTTTAAATATGATATTATTGGCACATGATATAACTCTGGCTACAACTTTGATGACACCATATCGTGACTATAGCGAAAAAGATATGAATACAAAATTGCATTGTCTAATGAAAAATATGGAAGAGTGTCCAGAGTTTTTATCACTTGTAAAGAAGATCAAAGTTTGATGGAGGACTTCCAGCAATTGATGATTGAGAAGAATCTGGGTGGTATGGCCAAGGAGATTGAATCCAATCATATGGTCATGCATTCTAAGCCTCGTGAACTTTTATATCTTTTTGATGAGATTTTAATGAAATTCTCTTAATAATTCTTATATAAAATCTTAGAAGTTTATCCCCCCATGCTGGAAATAAAGGCTATATATAATCAATTTTATGTATATTTACAACATTTTGATAATGATGTTATATATTAATTTAACATCGTTGGACCATGTAAATGATTAAATGTAATGTTATATATCTTCCATCTATTAAGAATTATACACCATTAGATTGTCACATTTACCAAAATCACAATGTTGCACAAATAATGTAAATCTGTGATCCATAAACCTTGAACTGAGCTCACAAAGTTAGGTGATTGCATACCCAAATTTGAGCATCTAAGACCAAATAACTAACCAAATTTGGGCTTGATTCTAAAATTGATTAAGGGGATATTAAAACATGACCCCTATATGGAAATACCCACTGCCACCTTCGAAATGTCATAAGACTAGTATGACATGTCATCATGTACATGATGACTCAAGGAGTGAAAACCAAGTGGCCAACAATATGTAGAATGCCACATTCTAATTACTGCTATCGAATCCTCGATAGTAGCAACAAAGGAAATCATGATTTTTTTTATCTTAAAAACCTCAAGAAGACAAGTGACCAAACAATATGGTCTTGTAAAGCATTGAAAGACAAGCAAAACAAGCCATAAAACATACAAAACCAATATCGATTATATCCCGAATTAAAAAGGAATGCACTTGCTACCTTTACACACAGTACAAGGCACCATGCTACAACGAATAGTCCAACCTACTTTATAGCCCAAAAGTAGTTTATGTTTTTTGCATAGTGCCACGTGTTGCATTATCTTGGCACTAAGGCCATGTTTATTATATAGGATATGACAAAAAATTATCCTAATATGGTGTTTGGAGTTACATAGGATAGGACAAAAAATTATTTGGGCTCACTTACTTATCTTATGTTGGTGGAATAAGTCAAACCCACCATTTTTAGTGAGATTGAGTTATTCCACCAAATTTATTTTTTTAACTTTTATCTTTTTTTAAAAAATATTTTTATCCCATCATATCTCATCCTATTCTATTCCACCAAAATAATCTTATCCCACCCTATGCACCAAACAGGCCTTAAGAGAAGATCATTTCGCAATCGTGTTGCATTATCTTTACTTTATCTTATAGGTTTTTATTTCTTCTAGTTTTGTTGTTGTTCTTCATCTTCTTTCCACTCTTCCTCCTCCTTTCTTTCTTATTACAAGAGAAAACCAAAAATCTTGGTCTCTTAAAAGCTTTTTTGGTCTTGCGATCATGTAAAACCAAAATATTTGGATTTTTTTCTGTTTTTTTTTTTTTTTGGCCTAATCCCAACATAACATCATATTCTATTTTGTTCAATGGATACAATTTTATAAAAAATAATTTTCTATCTACCATAAATATACTACATTTTCTTAAGCTAATTACAACAAAAATGCCTTGTGTTCTCCCATAATTAATAGATCACTTTATAAAAAATTCAAAGTTTGAATTTATTATTAAAGTTGCAAATACTTACAACACTCTTTGTTATCTACACGTCAATGTGCTCATTAACGGTTTTTGAATATTCTTTACTGTCACATTTTTTATTTTATTAAGATTATCGGTTACAATATCTTTCATTATTGTATTGAAGGAACTTGGATTTGTCAATAAGACTTGGATATTAAAATAGTTACGTAATATATCGTTTGAATATTTCTCGATCGCGTTCTGCCTAATTTCCAGCAAACGTATAGAATTTTAAAGCCATCTTCATCACACTCTTGCATTATAAACTTCAATCAATGAGTAACATGCAATTGGCAGCTAGAAGAGTAATGGTGACAGCGACATCGCCAGCTCTTTTATAATTTGTTCATTACAAATAATTAGTCAAACACTGGCCCATCAAAAAGAAAGTTATTAGGCGCATTAAAATTTATTTTCTCAATACTATAACAAATAATTTTGTGCAGCTTTTCAAAACTCATTAATGTGTTATATATGATATGTTCGTTTTTTTTTTTTTTTTTGCTGTTTTTTTAAATATTTCTAACCACATATCTTCAAGAAAAAAAATGAAAAAGAAGACCAATAAGAAAGAAGAAAAATAAAAAGATTTGAGGTTAGTGTCATCTTGAAAAGTTCATTAAAAAAAGATATGTTTAATTTTTTTTTTTTTTTGAAAGTTTTATATGAGAAGGGAAATAGACATTATGTGTATGAAGTGTGTGCAATTATATCTTTAATAGTTAGAAATGCTACCTTTATTAAAAATATCACATTTCAATACCATTATAGAATTCTTGGCTAAATGGGGTTTAGGTAGAGTCTGGACGCATGTGGTGCACTAGATGCTAGCGATCAACTGCCAATTAGCGCGGCATGCATTTAAGTGACGACACCGAATATAAAACAATATATAAAGAGAGAGATACTAATTAGAAAGCGAAATCTAAAACACTTATTACGGTATGAGAAAATTAAAAGTCAGTGTTTGAAATTTGTAGAGAAGCACTTTTGTATGAAGAAATTTTCATAGATTTGATTATATGTTTTAACCTATTTGTATTCTTTTATAATGGATTTGTAACACCCCGCCTGCCCTCTTTGACGCAATAACTGGTCCTAGCTCCAGAGGGTGCATATTATCATAATGCTCTCGAGTCAACACTCTTGCTCTTTAACGTCACGTGCAAAGTATCAATCAATCATAATGGGCCACTTGGGAACGAGACTTCACCTGATCTATTTCTTTCTATCCTTCTTTTCTTTCTGTCTTAACTCCATGAAACATCCTAATCACAATAAATCATATAGATTTCATAAAAAATACCTTGAAACTTTTTGATAAAATAAATCAATATCATTATTTAAAAATTGATTTCAATATTTAATGGGTACAAGGACCTTCAAGTTTATTCAATAAAACAACTTTCAACTGAAAAAGAAACTTGGGCTAACATGCTCGACTAAAAAAAAGTATGAACCCAAAAAAATTAACTTCTTGAAAGAAATAGTTAGGGCAAAACCCCACTTGTTCACACAGCCTCTTATCATTGGTTCCTAAAATGTTAGAAAAGAAGGGGTAAGCTCAAAGAACCTAGTGGATTATCCTAAATATTTAAATCATTATTTTAATCAAATAAACATACATGTCAAACACTTTCATAGATTAAGTGATTCAAACAATAACTTGCTTATCAGTTGATGTTAAGATCGAAAGGAATCTACCTTGGTATTTTGCATCTTGGGAGTGAGGTCAATCCAAATGCTCAAACCCTTCATTCGTGAAGTGGGGTCAATCCAAATGTCCAATTCACCAATCGAGAAAGTAGGGTCAATCCAAACGCCACTTCCATATCAAGAAATTCAATAACTTGCAAGCTGGGTCCAGGTTGGAACGCTTACAATGAAATCCATCACCGCACTGGTATATGGTTATCATCTTTATTAATCTTTCTTAAATAAAAAAACATACCATAACATATTAAATCGGATATAAAACAGGAAAATAGCATGTGAGCATGGTAAACATTATTCTTTCTTGATCATGATATCATACACATCATTGAAAATATGCATCATCATTCATATAATTCTAAGCATGCATATACTATTCAAGCAAAACATGCATATCCAAAAAGCATATTCTTAAACTAAACAAGTATTCATGCACACTGTATTTAAATTAAAATAATAAGTTAAAACTTATAAATCATCTCCATCTTATAGCTTTAGTTCCTTCTTGTCCTTGTATCATTGCTCTAGGTCTTTTTGAGCCTTTAACCATAGAGATCAAGATTCAATCCATTATTCTTTGTGATTCATGTGTTTCTAACACTCTTAAACCATACTCTAATGATTCATTATTTTTTATGGCATATAATGTGCAAGGAAATTATGTTAGATGAGTCTTAATGTGGTTTTGTTTCTATGTACCACGGTAGAGGAAAGGATTACTGCAGTAATCAAAACGCACAAGTGAAAAACGAGGTGTGTAGAGGCATTACTGTGATAGGTTACCACAGTAACTAGAGGGAATCACTAAAACAGAATTATATTATCGTAGTAGAGTACCATGGTAACCAGAGGAGATTTCAATAGTGCAGTATTATTATTGCAGTAGGCTACTGCGATAACCAGTGGATAGTGACAAAAATACAGTATACTATTGTGGTAGAGTACCGTGGTAACCTATATGAAAGTCCAGAAACAGATGAAAATGAAGGCAATATCGCGGTAACCATGATCAATGCCACGATAATCAGCACGAAAAGTGGATTTCGTGCATGTTTCTCTCATCCTTTATTCTCCTATTACCTTAGCATCCTAATACCTCGCACTCTAGACCATGTAGCATGCATTGAGACTAAGATAGGGTCATTAAACCTTCTTTGATCTGTTGAATCCTCCAATTGCTCCACAAGAATGTCCAAAAGTAGGTTCTTGCCATTATTATGCAGTATTCTGGGCTTTCCTTCTTCCTACTACTATGGTTGCTATGTGGGATGGCTAGGGAACAAAGGGGCATTAAGAAGACAGCTAGGAGAGTAAGAAGGGAGCTCTCTTCTACTTGACAGCACAACTATATGCTAGCACTCAATTAGTAGTGTTGGCACATGACTAGGCTCTTCAACCCACTTCAGTTGCAAAGAGTTTCTCTTGAAAGAACTCACACTTACTTTAGTGATGAGAATGGGGTGTTCATACTGGTTTTATATAGAGTTCAGTTAGGTTGAGTTCAGGAAGTTTGGTGTTATTTCCTTGGTAGAAATCTTTCCTAAACTTTGTCCCTTTCTATTTTGCTTGTTTCATGTGCACAAGTATTAGCAATTGATGGTTTTAGAAGTTGTTCACGCATTTGTAAACTTTACATAATCGTTTTGGAAAATTAACGTAATTTTTTTGTGCAAGTTTTTACTATTACCACGGTAGTAGAATGCATTATCGCGGTAACCAAAACACAACATTTTCATTAGTCTTTTTTGGGCAAACACGTACTATTGTAATAGTGTATTCCATTACTATAGTAACCAGAACGTTGCTCAGTGTAAATTTGAAAGTTTTGTTTCGGTTTACCTACCCCTTCATACATTAAATTGTCATTATTTGCATAGTTTTTCTAAAGTTTATTTTATTTGAATTATTTTATTTTATTATCCAACAAAATTTTGGGATATTACAACCTACCCCCCTTGAAATAAATTTTATCCTCGAAATTTGTACTTATTTCTTTTGATACTATCTGGTCATGTATTTATGGTGAAGAGATCTAGGTATTTAATTTTCATCTTGCTTTTTAGCTCCTATGTTGCCTCTTCCACTCCATAATGTCGCTAGAAAACCTTAACTAATGGAATATCTTTCGTTTTTAGGCTTTATACCTTGCAATCTAGGATTTTGGTCGTCGCTTTTTCAAATGTGGTATCATCTTGGATGTCGATCTCCTCCCAATGGATTATGTGAGAGGGATTCAGTTCATTTCTTCTAAGCATCGACACATGGAACATATTGTGAACCAAGAACATTATGTTTGGTAGGTCTAGCTCATAGTTGCATTCGTGGATCCTTCTATGTATCTCAAATGGACCAATGAATTTGGTTGATAGCTTTCTTTTATGCCCAAACCACTTGATTCCTTTCTGAGGGCTAATCCTCAAAAACACTCTATCACCAGTCTGAAATTCTAAAGGTCTTCTCCTCTAATCCACATAACTTTTTAGTTAACTTTGTGTCGTGGACAATCTCTTTTGCATCTATTTGACTTGATTATTCATTTCCTCCACTAGATCTAGCCTTGTAAGTGCATGATCCTCATAATTGGCCCAATAGGTTGGTGATGAAGAGCTTCATAAGGAGTCATCTTTATGTTCGCTTCATAACTGTTGTTGTAGGCGAATTTTGCCAAATGTAGGTAATTTCTCCAGTTGCCCTTATTATCAAGGACTCAAGATGTTAGCATATCTTCTAGCGTCTGAATGACTCTCTTAAACTGTTCATCTGTCTTTGGATAGAAAGTTGTGCCAATGGTGAGTCTGGTACCCAACTCCTTCTATAGATTCTTCCAGAACTGTGATGTGAATCGAGAGTCTCTTTCTAACACTATGGTCTTAGGCACACCATGAAGTCTTATTATTTCTTTCACATAAAGTTCTCACAACTTATTGACTTGATCTGTGAATCTAATGGGCAAGAATTATGTCATCTTAGTGAGACGATCCACAATCACCCACACAGTAACATGTCATTTTTTTATTCCTAGGTAAGAACTATGACAATGTTATCTCACTTCTATTTTGGAATTGGGAGTAGTTTTAATAGCCTAGTAGGTTTCCTATACTCTAGCTTCACCTGCTGACAGGTTAGACACTTAGAGATATACTGGCTATATCTCTTTTCAATCCTCTTGACCAGTAAGTCTTTCAAAGGTTTTGATATATTCTGTTGCCACCTAGATGCATCTTATACTTAGTCTGATGAGCTTCATCTAGTATAGTCTTCCTACTTTCATAACACTCCACCTCTCCTACCCAGGCCAATGTCATCTGATAGTATCTTTTTTCGACAATTTTGGGCCGCCCGGGAGGCAGACTCGTGCTACAATAGCCTTTTTCCTTTGTAAATCCCACATCTATAAGATATCTTGTGTACATTAATCTATGTATAAAATAATTCATAAAAATTTATGACACCATGGAATAAAATAAATCCTTTATCATTTAATGAAAACTCCAAGAGTAATAATTCAACTTTTATTACAATGAAAAAAAAGCCAATATATATTTTTTAACCAAGCTAATATATATATATTTTTTAACCAAAGTGTCAGTGCGGCACTGTAGTGTATCACCCTCACTTACAGCAAGCCTAATCTCTCATGACATCATATCTCCATAAAAATATCAACAATTAGCATGGCAATGGAATTATGTACTAATGTAGTGTCATAGGTTTTTAAGAAAGGAGAACACTAACTCTAGTACATCAAAAGTACAAAATGACTAAAAATATCTACACACCTCAAGGGGAGAATGATTAACTACCACGCTCTACTCGCCCAATGATGGGTTGGTGTAATCTACTACAGCAGCAGGCTCTTCCACGTCTTGGTAGTCGTAGTAGAAGTCTCCCAAATCCTCTATATCGGATGCTTGGCTATCAGTGCCCTGTGCCTCTATTGCAATATTTGAAAAAATCATGATGTGGAAATAAAGGTGAGTTGAAAATCCACGTGGCTCGCAAGTACTACCCCTTCCAAAACCCACTCATCAAGAAAAGAATCATAGGGTTTTGAGGTATCTTCTTATTTTCTTGTTATTATATATTTTTCTTTTTCATTATTAGGATAATTATTAACCTCATTTTCTTATGTACCATGGCTTATATTAATATTTAAAGTGGTTTACCTTTTGCTTAATGTTGCTTAACCTGCAAGTGTACAGGTTCGCACTAGTATTAACTGGTAAGACCAGATATCGTCCTCAGGAAAAAATAGATTTAATAAAATACCTTAAATCCCAATTTAATGATGGTCTTCATTTTATCAAGGCTCTACTTGCAGTGAGTGTATCAATTTGTGAATAAAAATCTAACCTAGTAAGAGTGATAAAATTTGTTTTTAGAAAACTTTATAAAATGGATGTCTAGGATAGTAAATGTTGCTGTATAACATGTGATTCTCACTTTAGATCATGAAATGTCTACACTATGAGTTTTAGCACCTGTAATTGAAACCCTCTCCCGAGGCGCTTCAATATCTATTAGAGTTGTCTCATAATGCCCTCTCCCGAGGTGCTTAATCAACAATCTAATGTGGTACAATCTAAAGTCTATGCAACTCCCTAGATGTGCTAACAACCCTCCAGTCAGTCAACTATTCTAAGTCTACACAGTGATAACCACCCATTAGATTTGTCTTCCGAGGTAGTCTAATGTATTGACCTCTTCATGTCTATGGCCAGTAAACAGAAAGCATTAAGCATGTACAATATAGAATAATGTTTCTAAATTAATAACTTCAACAAGAGATCACAATTCATACATTGGACATCACATCCCAGACAAAGAAAACTAACTAGCTTGACATGAAAGTAATAGAAAATATTAAACAATGAAGAAGAAATTCAATCATACTCAAAACTTAGTAAAAATCTTCAATCCCTTCTTGAAACACTAGTTTTTGCCTCTTTCAACTGTCACAAGTGAATCTTTTCGAATTAGGTATGTTTTGGCTTTAATTACCTCTCCTATTTATAGTCTCACACTAAAAAAAATCCTAAAAATACAAGAAACCCAACAATTAATTGTGTGACCGTGGTCAATGACCACGGTCAGTATTGTTTTCCAATGAAAATCTGGATTCCTTTGTTCTGTGCAACGCGGTCCCCTGATTCTGTCTTTGATCAACATTCTGGTTATCGAGGTCATTGATTTACTGACCACGATAACTAGTAAGCTTTAGCTTTCTTCTGTTTTCTTTCGGCTACCTCGATCTTCTGTTATTCGACCACGGTCATTTGATTCTTTCTTCATGATTTCCTCTTCTTTTTGCCTTTATATGATGCACTTTCTCCTTTGGCTTCATCTGAACCTGCAATACACTAGATTTCCTTCCCCATATATCATTTTCTCATAGAAAAACTTTAAATCTTGAAAAACAAAGCTTATAATGCAATAAAACAATGCAAGCCCCTAACCTACATACTCATGCTACTAGTCATGCTAAACTTCGTTTAATTCTCCTTTTATTTTTTATAAAATGCAATAAATCACCTATATTAATGTTAGTCTACTGTGTAACTAACACCTAACAACTAACCATAAGTTATCATCGGCTAACGGGCATTATGGAAAAACAATATAGTTTATGAATTAATCATATTCATACTTTTTATGTAAATAAACAATAATTCAGATCATACCAGTGATGCATGCCAATATGTGAATTTAATACAATTGCAGCATAGGCACGGTGAGAATACCGAGGAGACAAGCTGGCACGTTTGCGCCCATACGCAGATTTCCCTCATGAACCCTCATAATATCAACCTAACCAATACATAACGTATTTGCCTCATTTGCCTCGAGATCCATTCTCATAGCACCTGTCTAAGTTTCAACTGTAATTATGACGAGAATCCCATGCCATCCACATTTTCTTAGACCACTATTAATACGACTGGTTTTACAACACCCCAGTCCGGGTATCCTGTTCCTCGTATTAACCTAGCGAGGAGGTACTCGTTAGAATTCTAAATTATCTACCTCTGGAGAGAGTTGGCATTACTCCCGACTTCAACTTTCTCGCATGAAGTGTTCATAACCTACTCCATTGGCCAAACACGCTCAACATCTCACAATCCACTCAACATCCAGGTAGCACAACCCCTATTTGACGTACCCGTTGGGAGGGGGCGGGAACCTACTAATCTGCTTGTCAAACGGTTGACCTACAAATCCGCTGGTCAGACGGGACCCACTTTGCTGGTCAGACGCTCAGATGACATCTACAGATACTCTAGAGATCTAGGATCGGTGTGGCCGTCGTGTCTACGCCTATCGAGCAAACATGTATTCTAGGGTCCAATCACTCCAATCTTTTAATCATTTACCAAGAGAAGGTTGATTAGTGCAGCAATATGCAAGTGATTGATAAATTCTAAAAATCATGTAATGATGCATGCGTAAAATTATAAGTAGGATATTCTACAAAATTACATCTCTCCCTCTTTTTTTCATGAAATACAATTTTCCTATATGATGTCAAATCAAAACTCGATATTGTCTAATCATCACCCTTATTACTATATATATATATATAAGTAAATTATCTTAAAAGTTGGTAATATTAACGACATATCAATAACTCTAATTAAAGACTATTTGTCAGTCTTTGAAAGGTGTGGATCAGTCACCTTCATTAACTAACCAATAGTCTCGAAGAAACCTTACAATCAATCACGTAAATCGTCAATTTTGAATAATATTTAAATCATTGGCAAAAATCATGCTATTAATTTGCATTTTGAGTGACATGATAATATTCATTTTTTCAAATACCTTTTTATAAGTATATAGGGTGAGATATGTTACACATACTATACGCGTAACATTTTATTATTATTAGTATTATTACTATTTTCTTTTTTCAACCTTAGTGATATAAACAAACTTGCAATTTTTCTTGTTTATTCTATCGCTAAAAATCTTAGTTTTATTTATTTTATTACTTATCTCCCTTTTTTTCCAATATAGTCTCTAATACTTTCATATTTGGGGATGTATATTATGCGACATTTACATTGTTGATTGGTCATTTACCTTATTGGGTTTATTTTTACTTAGCGATATCAATTTATTACAGTAAAATATCATTTATGGTCTTAAGGGTTAACTAATATTGAATTACATTGGCTTGATTGATTTTGGCCTAGTCAAACTTAGATTATATTTCTTAAATTACATTAATTTAATTTTTCTCCTAAAATTAGGCTAAGATTGACCACATGAAAAAGATATGAATTTTATTTAATTAATCTCCTAGGATTAATTAACACCTATTTATTTTAATTGGGCTTATCTAATTTGATTTATTTGACTAAGTCAAAATAAAGTTAATTTAGAGTAAGAGGACTTTTCCCTCAAAATTGAGTTAAAATTTATTAATTGGGTTTATGACTTAAGGTTAATTAATTTAATAGGGTTAACTAAATTTGTTTATTCTATTGCTATTCATAGGGCTGAATTGGATCATTGGGCTTTGTTATGCATTCAATTTAGGGCTTGTTTGGTAACTCTATTTCTTAAATATTTAGTACTTATTTGTTAAGACTTTTTATAGTAGAATTAATTAAATAAGAACTTATATTTTATAAAGTGTTTGATAATAATAATATAAAAAGCTCTTATTTAAAAATAGAGTGTTTATTAATGAAGCTTGACAAACTTTTATTTATTTCTTCTTATTGTATAAGTAATTCAAGTCATTTAAATAAATATTATTAGTTTTATATAAAAAAAATATTTATAAATTTAATCATATTACATAATATATTTATTAATGATGTGAATATACATATTCACTTATATTTTTTATATTATTATTTATTAAAACCAACATTTTGAATTTATTTAATTTAACATTCTCATTTTGAAAATATTACATTTTAATAATATAGAAAGTTATTAACTAGCTTGACAAGGCTATTTTGAACATTTCAAAAAAAATTTATATCTATCTTGGAAAGTGTTGAAACCTCTTTACATTCCTCTTATTTCAAAAAAGCAAAAAAATCTTGCTTTTTATTTAAGAGGTATTTCCTCTATTTCATAAAAAGACTTTAAAAATAAGAGAAAAAAAATTAAGTTATCAAACACTCTAATTTTTTCAAAGCTCTGTTTTAATAAGACTAATCAAAATAAGAGGTTTTAATAAGAGTTACCAAACACTACCTTAATAACTTCTAACTATATAAATTTTGTTATATGAAGATTAAGAGCAAAGTTTCATATTATATTTTTAAAGCTCTTTATATATACTTATCTATAGATTGGGAGGACATACCTTATTTATTTAGTTAATTTATTTTATTATTATTATTTATTTTATTTTTTATTATTATTATTTTCAACCTACTCTAAGGAACTTATTATTTTCTTCATCTAGAAAAATTTACTCTTGAATGAGGTTAGATTAAAATAACTTAAACATACTGGTCAATGGGGTTCAAATCTAGTCAACCATCTATAGTTAGCCATTTTTCTGCAACCAACAAAACATTTCCTGCAACCATGTTCATGCCTAATTTTCTTTAACTTCCCTTTATCATCTCCAGGGATTCATGATTTTTTTTTATTCTCAAATCTTTCTAGTTTCAATTCAATTAACCATGGGTCAAATATAATTGATCTAGAGGGTTAAAATTCACTTCAAAACTGGTTGCAGATAAACTTTCTGCACTGTTATGTTCTTCCATGGTGAACAGGGCAGTTTCAATAATATTTTTGACATGGATTTTACTACGATTTTTTTTGTGTCAATTTTCAATTGTAATTGGTTCTCCTAACTTCCTTCTACAATAATTATCAACCCATAGCCCAAATATCTCTAATTTCGTAAGAGAAACTTAAACCAAAATAGGGCCTTTTACAACAGTTTTTTTCCTCATTTTTTTTTAGATTTTTTTAGATTCATAGAGCCATTTTCTTAGCCATTTTTCTTGTTCTTCCCTCAGTTATTTCGTCCTACTGGTTTCTTAGCTTTATTCTCCCTACTTCCTAATTTTCCAATCACAAACCCAACATACATATTGCTAACATCTACATGGAGAAAATAACACTCAAACTAAGCTAGAAAGTCATGAATAAACTTTTTTTTAACTTGTACAAGAGGCATGAAACAAGGGTTTACATGTTCATGATAGAGATGAAAAATACAGGATTTAATACATGTTTGCATGACTGAAATCAGTATAGATGATGAGAAAGGCAACAGAATGAGAAATACTTGCCTTGTAATTGCTCAATGTAGTTGCAAAGCTCTCCCATTTCCCCTACTCTTTTCCCTCTTCCTCTCCTTCTCCTTTCTCTTTTACTCTTCTATATTTTTTCTCTTGTCTTCACGTTGGGTGAGCAACCAAACAAAGACAAACTTGTCTTTTATATTTCAAGGAGCAATGGCCAATTTCCTATAAATTTCAAGGGGATGCATGTGTGAAATAACCCACCTAATGCCAGTTGTCCCACTATGGTCACAATCATCCCATGCATCATATTTCCATTATGTCACTTCATGCACTGGTTACATTTGTGGCCCAATTAGATGTTGACACTTGTCAACTCAATGAATAAAATGCCTCGATTTGCATGAAATTTTTTGATTCATGCAATTGACCTCAATTTGCTTGTTTGACGTCCAATTTGAACATAGTCAGTTGTGTTGGACTTATGTCAATGTCCTGTTCGATTTGATGCCAAATTTGCAATAAAATTCTAACCTCAATTCATGCAGTATATCTCGATTTGGGTGTCTGACATTTAATTTGAATACAATCAGTTGTGTTGGACTTGTATTGATGTTCTCATCGATTTGATGCTAAATTTGTAGCAAAATTCTTAGGATTTCGAGATTTGATACATTTTGATCCCTTTTCGACAGTCTTGGAATTTCTACAGTGTACCAGTTGAGTTTATAGTCTACTGTCGACATCCTATACGATTACAAGATGTCATAATTCTCTCCACTTAGAAAAATTTCGTCCTCAAAATTTAAATGAAGATAAGTTTCTAAGCAATATGCAAAACAATACGTATTAAATATTAGCATGGGTTAAAATGTACCTTGAGTCTCAAATAGCTTGGGATAAAGCTCTCACATTTCTGTTTCTTGCTCCCATGTAGCATTCTCAGTACCATGGTGCCCCCACAAGACCTTGACCAAAGGAATGACCTTTGACCTTAGTCTCTGCTCCTTCGAGTCTAGTGTGTGAATGGGCTCCTTTGTGTAAGATAGGTTATCATCAAGCTCCAATGATTGCCAATCAATAACATGTGAAAGGTCTGGCACATAAGCATAACATGGAAACATGGAACACATTATGTACGGTTGATAGGTGTGGGGGTAATGCTAGGCAATATGCTGCAGGCCCAAACCTTGCAAGGATCTAGAAAGGACCAACAAATCTAGGAGAAAGCTTTCCTTGCTTTCTAAACCTCCAGATACCCTTTTGTGGAGAGACCTTCAAAAACACATGTTCCCCAGCACTAAACTCAAGCGGTCGTCTACGAGAGTCTGCGTAACTTTTTTGCCTGCTCTACGCTATATGCAACATTTCTCGAATGCTCTCGACCACTCTATTGGCTTCTTGAATCATATCTGGAGCTACTAAAGCCTCGTAAGGAGCCATGCCAATGCTGCTCTGAAAAGTTATTATTATAGGCAAACTTCGCATATGATAAGTGCTCCGCCCACCTTCCACCAAAGTTAACAATACACATTCAAAGCATGTCCTCCAATATCTAAATTACCCTCTCAGATTGCCCATCAGTCTGAGGATGGTACGTAGTGTTAAAGTGATGATCTGTACCCAAGACTTTTTGCAAGTTGAGCCAGAACCGAGAAGTGAACTAAGGATCTCTGTCTGATATAATGGATACTAGCACACCATGCAACCTAATAATCTTCCTTTGGTACAATCGTGCCAACTTATCAAGCTTATCAGATGCTAAGACTGGCAAAAAGTGGGCAAACTTCATCAATCAATCAACAATGATCCAAACAGAATCAAACCCACCTCGAGTCTTAGGGAGTCCAACCACAAAGTCCATGGTAATATGCTCTCACTTCCACTGAGGTATCGGAAGTAGGTGGAGAAGTCCTACTGGTCGCTTATGTTCTGCCTTAACCGGTTGACAAGTCAAACACTTTGCTACAAAATTTGCAATATCACCCTTTATACTAGGCTGCCAAAACTATCTTTTCATATCTTTGTACATCTTGGTACTCCCTAGATGGATCGTATAACGAAATCTATGGGCCCCATTAAGGATAGATGTCTGAAGCTCAACATCATCAAGAACACACAATCTACCCCCATAGCAAAGACTACCATCTTCGTGCACTTTCCACCCAAAGTCATGTTCCTTGTCAGCTCTAGCATGTAAATGAAACAGATGTGGGTCTTTGTGTTGTCCATTGATGATATTTTGTATCAAATTTGGTTTGATGGATAAGTGAGACACATATGTTGTAGGCCGTGGTAGTCTCAGTTGGAGATCAAAATTTGAAGCAATTTCCAACAACCTCTATTCTTGAATCATACTAGGTGTAATAAAACCCTTACTCAACAACTCATCTAACTGGACCTTCAACTCTTGCAATTCCTTAGGTGTCATTCGATAAGGAGGGATCAAAATAGGTTATGTTCCTAAAATAATCTTAATAATGAAATAAATTTACTACTTAGGAGACAAGCTGGCTAAATCCTCAAGAAACACATCAGGAAACACATCAAAATAATATCTAACAATAGGAATCTCATCACTACTCGCCCGTGAAGGTCCCTCATCTATGGTGGTTAGACTAGCTAGAGTATCAATCTTATATTGAGTTGTCATTCTACTTTAGATTCTTGATTTATCAAAGGCACTACCCTGAAAGATAATAACAAGTTGCCCTCGTATCTGAAATACCACCCTCTTGACGAAATAGTCGACATGCGCATGGTAAGTGGCTAGTCAATCCATCCCAAGTATAACTTCAAACTCTAGGTATTCTAACACCCGACGGTTAATAATGGTCTCAAAGTCACCCAACCTCAACATACATGTTGGGACCCCTTCCCTAGGGTGGAGGGCAAGCCAACTGGCACAATGTCCTAACAAACCCACCCACAAACCAAGCTTGCCAAAACACTGTTAAGGCTCCTTCTTATCTATACACAACATCATTAGAATAATACTAGAGATACGCAAATAGTTAAACAATTAATTACAATAATTTTTTTTCGTGTTAAGTTAAACAAAAGTATTTATGTATAGCCTTTCTATGTAGCAATAGCAGAAATGTAATAGTCAGAATATTTACAATGTTATTTCCTCACTTTCTATACGTCAAACTAACTCTTAAAACAGTAAACCACCTTCTTTCCTTTATCCGTAGCAGAAGAACCTGAAATGTTAGAGTAGTTGGTCAATTTGTCCATAACGGCTCAGTGAGTAATGTACCCTAATCTATAACTTAGAATAGAAATTCTGTAAAATAATATCATGTATGCATGCACAATAGTAATATGTAAATGAATGCAATAGTTAATGAATGCTAAACCCATAATTGACGATGCAGTCGTGCACCTTCCATTTAACAATTTTTAATGTTGAAAACACATGCCGAAGCTCTCAATAGCGTACAAGGCAATAATAAGTCCACTTGAGCGGATGTATCCAATGGTTAGGCGTATTCTCATATCATATCATAGGGATCTATTAGCTCATACTTCATTTATGGCAGCCTCAGATCCTCCATAAGGGAGCCCAATTGATAGATCTACCTAAAACATATCCCAGGTACGATGACCACTCGTCCTCAATGCTCTACCACATCCAATACCTTAACCCACACGATCTGATGTCGAGATTTGGTACACATTTTCTTATTTAAAAAATGCATTTAAAGATTGCAAATGCATTTCAATATGTAATACATTTCATTTATAAACAGAATAACAAGTTAAGTGATAAATTAAAAATACTACTCACAAGGATGCTCAACTCCTGGTGCTCCTCTAGTGACTAGTCGCATCCCACTGACATTTGATCCTATGTAATCAATATAGTTTCCTAATATCTATATCAAATTTAGTTCAAATCTAACTTTATGGTTCATGGTCAATCAAAGGATTGACGCGGTTAATTGTAGTCCATTAATGTATTTGATCAACTTTTGTCAATACAATTAATTCTAATCAGGCCTAATACTCGCTGACCTATATGATCGATTGGGTCAACATGGTCAACAAGGTCAATTTATGCCAGTAAGCCCTTAATATTGACCCAAAATACCAAAAATTTGTATTGTATGTCTCACTTTTGGTACACTATAACCAATCATTTTTATAAATTTGGCAGTTCAATACAGTAAATAAGAAAACTTCTAATTATTTCTTATGTTACACATTTTTTCTAATAAGTATTTCATAATGTTATATAATATTATATAACATTTTTTCAATTATTTAATATTGTTTTACCCTATATACATTTTTTATGTATTTATTAATAAATCCTCAAATAGCATAAATGTGAATTTAATATATCAATTGACCTCCAAAAATCTTAATTTTAGTGTTATTGAGTTCAGAATTTTATTCTGAATATTTTAGTACCTTCCAACTAAAATTTCAGTATTCATGGATATACTTCTTATATATCAACTTTCAATTACCATATAAATTCTTAGTGTACTGAAATGAAATATAAAAAGTTGTTACATGCGTACTTAAACTACATACAAATTTGATAATTTTGTTAAGGAAACCTTACACGTAAAGTAGCAGTAATACCTTATAGATTACTGCCATCTCACTAGTTCTTTATAAATCATTGATGGCTACAAAATTGTGATTGTAAGACATGATGGCAACATCAAAGTATCGCTTGAATAAGCAGAAGAGGAAGAAGAAAAAAGACGAGAGGAGAAGAAGTTTACCTTGTCTAGATAACATAAGAAAGAAATCACTAGTTAAATTTTTTCAACCAGAGCTTAACAATTTTTGCTTTATGTTCTCAATTTTAAAGTTGGGAGGATGAACTTTGTGGTATAATAATTCTCTTACTTTGAGAACAAGATATGAACAAGGGTTTGGTGCTTTGCATATTATAGTCTCTTAATGAATCGATTTATTGGAAGGTTTTTAATGAGTTTTTTTTTTCCTTTTTTCTCTATTTTCTTATATTTTTGTAACTTAAAATATTTAAATTAATTCATAACAAACAACATGACCAAGAGTAAGGAATAAGAAAGAAAAAAAAATATAAAATATTAATACTGGATTCTATTTTCTTTTAAGTTTTGGCTATATTTATAAGAGATATAGAGCACATTTATAAAGATATTGATGTAGATTTTTGAATTAAAAATTTAATTGAAAGAATTTTGTGCTTTATTTTATTCGTTTTATTTTGTTTTTGTAGATATTACAATTATCGGTCCAAGTATCCTCGTAATATGTGTTATATTATATATTATCACTTTTAATGTTTAAAATTAAAATTATATAAATCTTTTTTCAAAATACTCTTAAACCCTTTCTTTGTACCCTACCACACTCCACCTTTTTTTTATCATTTTTATCTTCATTTTTCAACATTTTTTTTCACTGTTAAAGAAGAAAAATGAAGGGGGATTTCAATGACTTAACATGAACTATGAGTGCGTAAGAAGAATCATCTTTTGTTGAATTATTATAAGGGCATCATAAACAAATACTCAATGGGTACCCCGTGCGCTCATTGAGCACTCGTTTGGTCAGACGCCTATGACTGGGCACTCAATATACCAAGCATTTGGTGCATTCTAAATGTTTAATGTTTTTTTTTAATTATTTTTGCCTTTTTCTGGGGGGTTGTAGCCTCAATCTCATTTATTGTGGGGCTACGGTTAGAGTCCCATATATATAAATATATTTTAAAAAAAATAAAAAATAGTATTTTAATTAATTTCATAAATGATTTTATATTAATTTTTTAATAAGAAAGTGAAAAATAAATAAATTTTAAATCTAATATTTTAAATTTATAATTTAAAATATGAATAATATGTATTATAAAAAATATATTTTATGAATAAAATATTATAAATAGTATTATTAATGGGTTAATGTGATTATATGTCTCATACAATACAGTTTAGTAAACTATAGGAAAAACACATTTTTATACATAAAATAGAAATAATTACCAAATACCATCATTTTCGTTTATATATAAAAACGAGAAACTTAATAGCAAAAATACCATAAACCATTGATTAACGACTATTGGTATACTATTGGTATAACATTGGTATAATATTTAGTTTAAAAACAATACTATAACATTGGTATACAATCGATATAATATTGGAATAATTTTTAGCTTATAAACAATAGTATAGCTTTGGTATATTTTCGATATTCATTAGTATAACATTTAGCTTATAAACAATGGTATACAGTTAGTATACAATGTTGAAAACACATTGGTATACATTGATATGCAATATTGAAAAATATTGGTATAGAGTTGATATACAGTACTAGAAAAACATTAGTATGCATTGGTATACAATGTTAGAAAAACATTGGTATATGGTATACTGTTGGTATACCAGATACCAATGTTATCCATTGGTATTCATCACTGTTTATCGATCTTATTCATGTTGGTTTTTGCCCTTGCTATTCATTACTATTAATTGGCTCCGTTCCTTCACCAATCACCACTAGTAAGGGATTGAGATCTACGACAGTTCACTTGCCTTAACAGCGCCACCTTCTTCACTATTCATCATCTTCTTCGTCCGGTACCTCCTTCACTGCAACGATTTACTTGCCAAAATGTTTTTGAGATCTGCGATGATTTTATATTTAGCAGCAATTTACTTCTTCTTAGCAATGCCATCGATCTCCATTTTCAGCCATTGGCACTAGATTGCGAACAAACACTTCGAATCAATGCTACACGATTAGCTATTGATTCAACCAATAAAGGTTTAAACCACTAAAGATGTCCTAAATAGCAGCACATGAGGATGCCCTAAAGAGCAACGCGTGAATTTTTGTGTTCGATCGCCTAATAAGATTAAAGTAGGTAGGAAAGGGAGTGTTGAAGAAGCTTCTCCTCCAATCCACGCTAGCTTGATCAAAAGTCTTATTTAAATTGGTAGACTTGAAGAGCCAGTGCCGGCCCTGTTAACATGTAAGGCGTTGGGGCATCTCCATGTAACACCCTGTAACCTCGTGATCATGCCACGTCACGAGTGACCATAAAATATATAAAATAATAAATTGAGAAAAAAATTAATATTGGTCGAAAATTGGGGTGTTACAAGTATGGTATCGGAGCTCAGTATTATGATACACTGGGCTAGACTTGAGTTCACAGTAATTGATTTTCGCTGAATTGTAGATTTCACTAGTTTTGACTTTCACTGAAAAGGGAATTTCATTGGATTTGATTTTTTTCCAGAAAAACGAAGTTTCTTAAACATGATTTTGAAAAAAGGGCAGCACGGGTAGAGATCTAGATAAGGGTGAAGTAATGCTAGAGTACCTGAGTCACCGATCTCAGATGTGACTTGAATACTGAAGGGTGTTCCAAATAGTTGACCTCTTCTTGAGAAGGGTATCCCTGAAGGTTGGTGACCTTTCTTGAAAAAGTACCCCTGAGAGTATATCTTTATAGTGACCCTCATATGGTTGGTGCCTTATAGAGTTGTTCTTGAGGGTTGGTGCCATTCTTAGAAGGTGCACTGTCCCTAATGGGTTGATCCCAACTTCAGGAAGATATCCTTGAAGGTTGATCCCACTCGGTGACAAGTCTGATTTGGGAACTATGGCATCACGACAAATAATTGTATAAAATTGGATAGAAATTAATATTAGGTGGCTAGAAGTCTAGGAAAAGACTAGGGTGGTGCCACGTGCTTGAGTTCACTGTCGTAGGTGTGATTCGAGTACTGGTAGGCGTCCTTGAGAGTTTGATGTTTCTACGGGGTAGACATTCTGGATGGTTTGACTTCTATTTTGGAAAAACGTCCTTGAGGGTTGACGCCTACGCAGGAAAGGTCCAGAACTTAAGACAGTGGTGTCACATAGAAATTTTATGAAAGCAAGCTGGGCAATCCTACTGAAGGATACACTAGCCAAGTGAAGTAATGAGACCCTAGGTCTAGACAGAAATCGAGTGTTGTATTGGGAGTGCAGTGGATCATAAATAAATTAAAAGATTTAGGATATAGGTTAGAGACTGATAACGTGTTTGAACGCACACTTGTTTTGGTCAGGACCCGAGTTCGGGAGGAGCCTGTATCTCTGGTCTCTATGTAGGATGGGGTACATAGGGATTTGGGGGTGCAGAGAAATCCTGAATTCGGAGAATGACGGACCATGTTTGGTGAGTGATCGATTTCTTTGGCTGGACTCGTACGCACTGTATTGTACTGGGATGGGGCAGTACATTATGGTGGGTCTTGTATCAGCCTTAGAATAAGTCTACGGACCATGTTCGGTGAGTGATCAATTTCACATGACATTCCTGGTTAGTACGATTTACATTCCATTACTGCGGTAGTCGATTTTGGATAGTGACCAATGATCTCTCGGGATAGGGGGTCTATAGGAACACAATCGCCTAAGACAGGAATGATGGGAAAGACTTGAAGAAATTTTAACTACTCCATTGAGAATGACTATGGAGAAGAAACGAAATCACATCTAGTAACATGATTAGACGATGAATCTAAGGTGGGGGAAATAAAGGCTCTAGTACATTCATGAATCAAAAACAAGATAATGATCTGGTGGTACATAGAAGGATTCATGGTGCAAGATCAGAGTAGCGCAGCGAAAGAATAGTGGATCATTGGAAAGACAGACCGTTTTGACGATGTGCATTAACTCGACTCAAATTTCGAAGACAAAATTTTATTTAAGGGGGGTAGATTGTAACACCCTGTAACCTCGTGATCATGCCACGTCACGAGTGACCATAAAATATATAAAATAATAAATTGAAAAAAAAATTAATATTGGTCGAAAATTTGGGTGTTACACTCCAACCAACTTCACTTTTTATTCCATTTTGAAGTTGTTCTAATACCAAACAGTAACTTCTTCTTTAGCCCATTACTCCATTTTGTACTCTAAAAGAAATATTTACAAAATATTTCTTTTTACCTCTATTTTTGTTCTTTTTTAAAAATATATTTTTATACATAAATTTTATTTTACGTATTTACTCAATATTACGTCTGATTATTAATTAATATATAAATACTAAATAATACACGACAAAATTTAAATAATTATTTTTTTATATAATAACCAATTCAAATTAATTAATTATAAATTATTTAATTCAATTTCAAATCTAATGTCAATTTTATAGTATTAAAATTATATATATATAAGAAAAATACCAAATTGAGAAAAAGTAAATAAATACATTAAAACATGTTTATTTAAAAAATAAAGAACAAAAATAAGTATAAAATAGTAAAAGAAATAATATGAAATAATATAAAAATAATAACATAACTGAGACTTTTAAATAAGTTTTTTACTTAAAAAAACTACAAATTTTACTAGTAAATTTTTAATTAAAAATTGTAATTGAAAATAAAAATAAAAAAGAAAGCTAAAACAAAAATAAAAAGAAAAAAAAACCCAGCGCCATTTTGGTGTTGATGAATAGTGCCATGCTAAACATGACTCAACACTGTTTACTTAGTGTGACACTGTTTATTAGCGCCAACATGGCACTAGTAATGGCTCAATATTACTCCAACCCTCTGTCATAAAAGGCTCCTTTTTTTGCATTAAAATGGCGTTGGATTGGGTTGGGTTGGGTTGGAGATGATGTTACTCGAGTCCTTGACTTTTGTATTGATGGGAGCTATTTTATTATTTTATGGCCCTTAAAATGTGGTAATGAAATAAGGACATCCCCAATTCTCAAACTCAATAAACCCTCCATATCATCCACTCATTAAACTTTCACTCACAATGCTACAAATTTATTAGACTGTACTGTATGTGTTTCAGAATCACATTAATTCATTAAATATATTGATTATAATATTTTATTTATAAAATATATTTTTTTTCAAAATATCTATTATTCACATTTAAATTAAAAATATATATAAGTATTTAAATTTATATAAAAAAATTATGTTTTAAATAATTATTTATTTAAAATGCATTTTTAAATTAGTTATTTAAAATATTAATTGTTAAATATCACTAATCATTATTTTAAATAGTTATTTAAAAAATTTTTGTTAAGATTTTTTAAACTATTTATTTATTTTTAAAAATAACAATTATTTATATTTAAAATTAAAATTTATTTATTTTATAAAATTATTTTTAGTTTTTTAAAAATATTATTAAAATTTTGAATATATATATTTAAAAAATATATCTGTTATTTAAGTTAAAATAATTTTAATTTTATTTAACTTTAGATAATTTTTTATTTTTATTTTATAAATTTAAAATAAATATATTTTAATTTTTTTTGAAATATTAATTTTAAAATTATTTATTAATTTTAATTATTTGAAATAAATATATATATAGTGGAGCTGCAGGCTGTAATGCCGCTTAATAAAATAAAAATAAAAAAGTAAACTCAGTTTGCACCGAGCTTTTAGGGAGTCTAATTGGCATGAGGCATCTCACGCCAATATCGAAGAATTGGTCAGAGTTTTGACTCCGTACGCACACTTTTGTAAATTGTACCAAATAACGCACCGCACATTTTCTATGGAAGAAGGAATAATGAAAGGGAGTTTAATAACGATGTATTGTTTGAATACGAAACGTTTCTTAATATTGGGCTGTAATATGGTCAACTACAACGCCACACCGGCTAGCATATAACTACGCTGCTACTTGCTGGCAGAAAAGTGCGTTTTTCATACCAGCTCAACTGCTCCGCAGTTGGTCGGCGAACTCATCAACATAAGTTGACCCACCGCTTTGATGCTACCTATGTTAAACATACGTACGCGGCACACTATATCAAAACCACGCCTAACCTCAATCATTAGATGTGCTCCTTTTTGGCTTTTAAAAATTATAATGTGTTTTATTAGTTTAATATAGCAAAATAATAAATTTAATTAATTAATATTATTGTTATTCTTATTATTTTAATTATATAATATCTAAATAACATTAACGTTTGAATAAGATATTAATATTAAATAGGTTATTATATTTTATAATTAATGCAAGATGTTTAAATGTCATTTTTTGACAAATATGACAATTTATATTAAAGTAAAGTCATTAATTTTTATGACATTAACCATTTTTACCTATCATCTAAATATCTATTATTTATTATCACAATGACGATAACGTTAAATGTTAATTAATATGTTTGTATTTCTTTTGCTAAGTAATATTATATTTTTTTTGTAAATTATTTGATCATTTGTGAGAGAAATATGTTATTTCAAACAATTAAAAGCAATTTTTGACAATTCATGCAATATGTTCTGGCATTAATGTTATATTTTAGTTTTTATAATTTTTTCAAAATTTATAATTGTAAAATTAATATTTTAATTATTTAAAATTAATTATTTATTTTTTAACATATTATTGGATAAATATGTGAAGTACAATTCATATATGTAAAATATAAATTTTTTAGTACCTTGTGAAAAAAATATTAAATATTGATAAAGAAAGAAAATATTTAGATAAATTTTTGATATTAGAAATGATGTCAATAGTTTAAAAGTGAAGTTATTATTTGATATCGTAATTGGATTGAAAAGGTCACACGTGGTGCACAAGTATCTATCAATTAGCACTACCTTTACGTGACGGCACGTAATAGAAATATTATATAAAGAGACAAATGCTAGCTATCAATTCATCTAATTAGCATTATCAAGCTCGATACTAATACGGAGGTGATCATGAAGAAGCACACATTCATTTCCATCATGATACTAATGTTAGTTTCTATAATATCAATGCAACAAGCATACAGTGGCAGCGACAATGTGACAAATCATGAAAAGAAGCATTTTGTGCTTGTTCATGGAGGTGCACATGGAGCTTGGTGTTGGTATAAGCTTATAACATTGCTAAGATCCGCCGGTCACAATGTCACAGCTTTGGATCTAGCTGCCGCAGGGATCAATCCAAAGCAAGTCTTTGAGCTCCGTTCTATTGCAGATTATCACGAGCCATTAATAAAGTTTATGGAATCGATTCCTAAAAACGAGAGGGTGATCTTGGTGGGACACAGCTTTGGTGGGTTCGGCATCTCCCAGGCCATGGAATCCTTCCCAGATAAGATTGCGGCCAGTGTTTTCGTCACTGCTTTTATGCCTGGTCCTGAGCTCGATGCATATACTATTTACCAAAAGGTATTTGTAACTTTGAGGAAAGCTATTATTAAAGAAAAAAAGAGGGATTTACAAAAACACAAGAAAAGGAAAAACTACAACGAAATTAATGCATGATTCATATATCACATCATCAATTCCTTGTATACGTACCGACGGATTGTGTTGATTCATTTGATGCTATATATTTTGGAGCAATCCAATGATGATTAACACAAATATATATATACTAAATTGATTCATTTGTTTTTAATTTGATTATTGAAGGTGTTGAGTTTTGTGCCAAAACAATTATTTAAGTTAAATAATTATTTAATTATGTAATTACTCTTTTAATATCATTTTAGCTCAATTTAAAAAATTTTATTATAATTATGTTTTATTTATTATTATGTCATATTAAGCTTGCTTCTCATCCCATGCTGTCTATTTATTGCATATTTTTAGTTTATATTTTATTTTTATCCCCTTCTATACTATAATTTAATCAATTATTTTTATCCTATGTAACAACTACTAGTTACTTCTGTACATCAGTTCCTATTGAAAAACGCAGCTATGATTCAATTTTTTTGCCAATTTTATATTTTATTTAACTAAAATCATTTTATCAATAAATAAAAAGTTAAAATTGTTAAAGTTGTAGCATGGTTTACTTTTTAAGTTTATCATCATTTGATATTTGTGTGAAGTTAAAAAAAAAAAAATTATTTATAGTATTTACAAAAGAAAGTATTTATATTTTAATATACAAAAATATCCAATTAGAAAGAAAGGAGCTCATTATAATACTTTTGGATAGTAAAATACTCTTGACGTTAATGTACCATTGCCTAAATATAAAAATAAGAATTCCTAAAAAAATATAAAAATAGGCATAATCTTTCAGTTTAATTTTCAGGTTATCTTAGCAAATCCCCAAGATAAACATTCATAAAAATAACTAATTATTTGTAGTTAAAATGCTATTCTCTGAAGTACTTGTGACATGCTAACAAACTTGTTTTGAATATACGGGTTTCTTGTACAAAAAATGCTAGAAAACCTATTTCCAAGCCAAGGTGATACATTATGAGTAATTTATTTCATATTTTTAGGTATGAATTCAAGCATGTGTTTTAATTATTTTCCCGGTCTTTCGAAAATATTGTTATTCTGGACATTATAGGCTTTACAGCAAATCAACGATAGTATGGATACTCAAGTTACCACCAAAGATGGCCCGAACAATTCTTCAATTACCATTGTCATCCCTGGACCCAAATTTCTCCGTGCTAGGCTGTATGATCGCTCTCCTGCTGAGGTAAGAAAGCTAAATTACATTGGTTCAACTTTGACAATGACCATACATATAATTTTAAATACGATATTATTGGCACAGGATTTTACTCTAGCTACAACTTTGGTGCGACGACAACGTGAATATAGTGAAAATGATATGAATACAGTAATTGCATTATCTGATGAAAAATATGGAAGAGTGGCAAGAGTTTTTATTATCAGCAAAGAAGATCTTGTTGTGATGGAGGACTTCCAACGGTTGATGATTAAGAAGAATCCAGGTGCTGCAGTTAAGGAGATTAAAAAATCTGATCATATGGTCATGCTTTCTAAACCTCGTGAACTTTTCTCCCTTCTTGACGAGATTGCCATGAAATACTCTTAATAATTCTCGTTTGAAATATTAGAAGTTTATTCCATTCTGGAAATAAAGTCCACACGTAATCAGTTTTATGTAATTTGCAACATTTTTATAATGTTGTTATGTACTGATTTACCGTTGTCGACAACTTAATTATTTAAATATAATGTTATATACGTTCAATCTATTAAGACATATATATGAAGGATTATAATTGTTAAAAAAGAAAGACACTATTTTTTTATCATGAATGACTGCTCGCCAAGAATGAGAAACAACTAAAAGCTCTTTATTGAAGAGAAAAATGGATTCTTGACCACCAGAAAAGCGCAAGATCCCGGACCTTCTTCGACTTTTGGCTCTTTTAAATTGATATCACATGGAAAGCTAATAGCATGCTAACAACCATGTGTTTGACCAAGTGGATAAAGCTTGAACCTCTTGATCACTCTTTTGGCTTTGTCTTCATGAGTATCTAATTTTGGCTTGTGGCATAAACCTCTTGATCACTCTTGTGAGAATGTCGTGGTTAACATATTTGACATATTAGTTGATGCCCATTTAATTAGTTGATCAATTTTGTCTTGATCCCCATTTAATTAGTTGATGCTTGTAGCAATTATCTCTACAAATTTGACCTTTTGGCTGTAAAAGTAGTAAATTAATTCGCTTGGAGCTTCCCAAATATATAACTGATAAAAAAATTATATGTATGGAAAAAGGCCAACAGCAATACATAAACTTTATATTTAGTCAAAAAACTTACATTTGTTCATCCTTCTACATCTAAAAATGAAATTATTTTATTATATATATAAATATGTTGAATCTCTTCAGTTTGAAATGAGTAACCCCTAAAAATTATATTCTCTATAACTCCAATAATTTCAATCTCATAATTTTTACATTAACGAGATTAATTATTTGAATTCTTTTAATTATATTTAATGTATTTTATTATCTCATAGAAATTATCAAAAGAGAACACACCTTCTCTCTACTTTTTTTTAAAATTTTTTGTAATGTTATTTAGTTTAATTTTTTATTTTTTTATATTTTAGTTCTATTAAGTTTATAACAAAATACACAAATAAAACCATTTTTCTCCATCTTCATCATTAATATATTCACCTTCTTTCATATCCAAAGCGGACAGAGACAAACCTAAGTTTCGACTTGTGTATATTGCTATAATGTCACCAATAAGATATTGACATACTAAACTGTATGCCATTAACAGCTTTATTTTTTTATTTTAAAAATATTTTTGTATAAGGTACGTAGTAATTAATTCAATCGAACAATTTTATTTTATTTTTAATTTTCTTCCTCACTATTGGCTTTTCTATATATATATATATATATATGATCTCACGCTGGAGTTGTTGCCGAGCATTATATGTACTGATTTAGCCAAAATGATATAAAGTTATTTACAAGAGCATTTCCCTCGACAAAATAGCACAAAAGTGTGTGGAATGAAGAAAGTAATTGCTGATGGCTTGCTAAGGGATCTTGAACTTTTGTACATGGCTTAGGTATCATTCTTCCCAAATCAAAACAACTCACCTACTAATTCTCTTTGTGGAGATAATGATATTACTGCAAAATGGATGCATATGTGGTAAGGGTGGGAATTGAACCATCATTTACCTATATCTTAACCCTCCTAACCAAATTTTACATCAACTTAGTTATCTCTTATTACACATGGCTAACTATACCATCAATCAACGGAATTTTTGCAAGGGCTTCAAGAAAACTATACATATGCTTACCGAAATCTTTCTAAAGGAACCGCTTCCTATTGTCATAAGATTTACAATATTACTTTCACGAGAAGAAAAGCATCGTGAAGTCTCCAGCTCTCCAACTCCAAATGAAGAATCAACTGTTATTCTCGCAAACAATGGAAAAATAAGAGCAAATACTCATTGTACTTCTATAACAAAGCTGCGTGAAGTTTTAGGAGTGGTTCGCGACCTCATTGTACTTCTTGTGCAGGCTTACCACATGCTACAAGCTGCATGGACACCCAACCCAATCCAATAATTTTGCCACCGCACCTCCCCTTATGAGTCATGACCTAATTGCATCATCTGATGGAAATGTTGATAAAGTAGCACTGGTCCCGTTGATTATTAATGTAAAATACACTTGAAATTTTCTAAAACATTTGATAATTACCGCTTAATGGATATTTTTGTATTAAGACCAAATTTAAGATACTATCTACATTATCCAGTTAATAATAATTGCAACAATAGTGATAGCAACAAGTTGACACGATGACTCATGTTAACAAAAATAAAAATAATAAAGTTTTCATTCACCAAGAATTTGAATAATTAACTAAATAAATAGAAAAAAGGTTAACTTCATCCATATTCTTATGATTACATGTTACCATAGGATGAATTTCTTTGGCAATCAGTAAACTTTATGGATTGTAACAGAGTGGTTATAAAGCTTGACTTTGTAACAAAAAGATTATTAAACTTTTAGCAATGTTTTATCCACAATCACACAACCCTAAGTCAAACTGTTAGTATGACGAAAATGTTACATGACACGCATATTATACCCACAATACTCGCTTTCTCTCCTACATGGCACACTTGCTACCAAGTCAGCGCACAAGCATCTCCATTTGTAATTTGCTGATGTGGCAACTTAACTTACTAAACTTGCTATGTTACTAAAGAGAGAAAAATACAATGTTGCATCTGTTATCGTCTTCTTCCCATTCCTTCCCTAAACTCTCAGCTTACTCCCCTTCTTCCTCTTCTTCTAACCTCTTCCCCTTCATTCCACCCTCGGATTGGTTCCCTCATCAAACTTCAACATTAAAAACTAGATTTCGTGCCCTTATTTTTCTATTTGAGTTTGGAAGCGCTGTCTAATTACAAAAGGAAGCTATAATGGGCTCCTTATCAATGTCAATAGGTCTTAACCTATCCTTGTACTCCTCTCTTGGCAACTTGAAAAACCATTGAACATACTTTATTAAAAAAGGCCACTATATCCATCTATTTATAATCATTATTGACATCTTATCTACACTGCACTAGTTAACACATTCAATCTCATCATCATAGTATCCCCATTCATTCATATCACGTTGTATGAAATTTACTGGTGAAGTAATCCTCGACAGGATCTATACGTAACAAAGGACAACAAAATCAAAAACCATAAAAGTGTCAAAATAGCGGCCCCCGCACCCCACCTGGCCCAACAATATTCTTTAAAAGTAGATCTACTTTTTTTTTTTTTTGCAATAGGAGCTCCTCTTTGGTATGCTAACCATTGTTGAAGTGATGAAAATTTTCTAACGATTGAAGTGAAATCTCAAAGCATCACTCTAACACTCTATAGGGACAAGAATAATAGTAAGAAAGATAAGATTTAGGGATGATTTGACAATTTTGATGTTAAGAAGTTGGGAGTGCACTATTATAAGGAGATTATGAATTTAAGCAAGAAATGGTGTTCTTCGTGGCAAAACTCTTCAATGAGGTTGATTTTTGTATTTTCTCTCTTTGGTGATGTGGCAAGTTTAGTAAGTTAAGTTGCTACTTCAGCAAAAAGGGATATGACTATGAACTGAAATGGAGACATGTATGACGCGTAGGAAATGCAGTGGGTGCCACAGGGTAACGTGTGTGAGATGCAAGTATTTTGGTCATGTTGACAATCATATTCAGGGCTACGTGACTGTGGGTTAAACAATTATAAAAGTTTAGTGATTTTGTGTTACAGAGTCAAGTTTTGTGATAAAATGTGTTAAAATTATAAAGCTCAATGACCTTAAGTAAAATAAACCCCGTTACTATATGGTTAAAAACTTAATAGTAACCTCTTATATTGTCTACATAACATGAGAAATCCAATAGATTTTGTCGTAGTATCTAACTTATATCTATCATAAATATAGTATTATAATTGGGTAAGAGTAGGAAACAAGCTTTTATTGCACTAGTTCAAAAAATTAGGAAACCATCTTCAAAAATCTCAAAAAAAAAAAAGAAAAGAAAAGAAAAGGAAACCACCCAAACATTACCCATACTAGAACACATAATATATTATATAAAAACTTCTCTTACACTAGGTTTAACCCTGATATAAATGGACAATGTATATACAAGTATGCAACCACATCTTTACGCATTATCTTGCAAAATAACAACACAAAGAACAATATATAGTGAGTGAAAATGTGAAGAAAGTACCAAATTAATTTTCTTTTTTTGTTTTAGTTTTTTGTGTATATTTACATCAATCTAGTGCCATCATAAACAATGTTATGTTGTTATATTTATCTCGCTACTATCAATGAATAAATTTGGCCATGACATGTAATATCTCTCATTGGTCCGGCTCCAATGTGACGCTTGGGCTAAATGTGCATTTGGGGGTATCTCATTGTACCGATGTGTTTTGGGGGGTTCAG